>PVJD01004017.1:0-147529 GCA_004026545.1 Mormoops blainvillei | reverse complement strand
AGGGATCAATAAGTCATGTCTACGGCTGCTTCTTGGACTTCGGTAACAGGGGTGTGTCTTCCATCAGTTAGGAAACTGATGTAAAAGGTTTCAAAATTAATAATAAAGCTAAGACATATAGGGCTTACTGTGCCAGGTACTGTTCTAAGTGCTTTTTGTACATTAACCCATTTAAACCTGTCAAAGAAAGCCTAGAACTACACAGTAAAGTGGCAAAAACAGGTTTTACTCTGGAACTGTTGCAACAGAGGAAAAGAGACCTTAGTGTAGAATGGGTTTCAATTCCAAATTTAACAAGGACAAATTAATGGGAATGTATAGCCTAGGAGCAGGGTGGGGACAGTAGAAAATTACTAAGTCGAAACATCAGGGGTCGGGGTGATTCTGGCTGAAACAATTGAACAGGATTCTTGCTGAAGGCAGGATAAGGTGGTGGGGGAGCATAAGGAATTTGGTCAGCTACCAACAGTAATCAGACATTGAAGTAGGGGAAGATTCTGGCTAAACTGACTTGACAGGATTCTTGCTAAAAACTGAGCTATGCAAAGAACACAAAAGTGCAAAGTCAAGGTGTAGTTGGGAAGAGAGTTCACACTGATGCCAGATGGTACCTGGGGAAGCCAAGACGGGCCTCAACCCAGAACCAGCATCCAGGTTTTTGTCACAGAACAAGAAAAAATTTGACAGTGTGACAGAAAGATTGATCAAAGCACAGTATGTTTCCTAAAGCAATAATATGCACTTGAGAAGTGAGAGTGGGCATCCTCGAAGAATGAGATACCCGGACAGGGTCTGGTGGAAGGTTTTGTTGTTGTTTTTAACTTTTTAAAATGTTTATTGATTTTAGAGAGAGAAGGGGGAAACAGAGAGAGAGAGAGAGAAAGAAAGAGAAACATCAATGTGAGAAGCATCAATTGGTTACCTCCAATATGTGCTCCAACCAGAGAACAAACCCACAGCTGAGGCATGTACCCCCACTGGGGACTGAACCCTCAACCCTTTGGGTATAAGAGATGATGCTTCAACCAAGTGAGCCACATTTGCAAAGGCAACATTCATTTTTTAAATCCTCACCCAAGGATATGTTTTTTTAATTGATTTTAGAGAAAGAGGAAGGGGGAGAGAGAAAGAAAGAAACATTGATTGGTTGCCTCCCACATGTGCCCCAACTGTGGACCAGACCAAACCCGCCCTGACCAGGAACTGAACCGGTGACCTTTTGGTATATGGAATGACTCTCCAACCAACTGAGCCACCCAGCCAGAGTGGGAGCCTTTTTAATCAGGTTCCAAACAACACTGGGATTTGTTTGCAGATTTTTTTTAATATTAAGTTTAATCTGGCCTGATTTGTTAATATTATGTGTAGCAGGTTTTGTTAATGACTGCACAGATGTCTCCTTGTTTGACTAGGAGGTAGTCTAGTGCAAGTCTATTGTCTAAAACTACATTAGCTAGAAAATTAATACCAGGAGATAGGGGAAACCCTGGGAGGGAAGCATTTGTGTAAAATATATTTGCTAATCTTCTCCTGGGAAGGTACCTCTTCTCTGGACGGGTTTGAGAAAAGGCCCAAGGAGTGGGGCATGGCAGTGGGGGCTTGATTTTTTTTCCCATGGCTCATTAACTGGAGAGAGGGCATGGGCCTGAGTGACTTTTTTATGGCTTGAGATAGGCCTCTCCCAATGAAGATTTTTGACATTAAAGAATAGGTGACATCTCAACCTAGATAGAAACAGTCATAAAAGGATTTTATAATTTTCCATCGATCCTTAGTTAGGAGTAGGAGTCTCTGATCTCCCATCCACCATCCTTTATAGTTTAAGGAAAAACTTTGCCTTTTTGCCCAGGTGTTTTCATTAGGAGCATCACTTGGTTTGATGGGCAGAGCAAGAGTGTAATAGGGGTATCTGACCTAGCAGACTCCTTTGCAGCCCTGTCAGTAAGGGAATTTTTAAAAATATTTTAGTTGGGTCCCTTTGACGTACCTTACAGTGCTGCATGGCTACTTTTCTGGGGACATTTACTGCTTCTAAGTAGCCTTAGAATTTCCAAGCCATGTTTAACAGGGGAGTTTTTTGTTGTTAATAGTCCCCTCTCTTTCCAGATGACAGCATGAGCATGCAAAACAAGGAAGGCATATTTGCTGTCTGTGTAAATGTTGACTCTTTTGTCTTTTTCTAGTTCAACAGCTTAGATCAAAGCTATGCCTTTTGGGCTGAAGTTCCCAAGGGGAGAGGCTTGGCTTCGTGATCTCCTAAAGACTCACGATTGCATAGCTTGTACTCCTCCTTTTCTGGTGAACAGAAATGTTTCCATCAGAGAAACATTCTACATCTGGATTGTCAAGGGCTATGTCCTTCAAGTCAGGTCTGCTGGAGAATCTTGTTTAATAGTTTCAGCACAGGAATGTAAGATGTCCTGGTTTTCAGGGACTAATTCAGGAATTAAGAAAGCTGGGTTTAGAGTTTGGCATATTTTTATAGAGCTCAGGAAAATCTAAGTGTCTGGTATTTAGCAAGTCTTTCTCCCGTTAGTCAATGGTGTCCTTTTGCCTCATGGACAGTTTGAACCTGATGTGAAGTTTGGACTTCTAAAGCTTGCCTAGAGTCAGCTCAGTGGCTTCCTCTGTTAACAAGGCAGGTGCTGCTACTGCCTGAAGGCAGCCCAGTCATCCAGTTGCCACAGAGTCTAATTGTTTTGAGAAGTAAGCCACTGGCCTAGGGATGTTGCCTAGCTTTTGGGTTAGGACATCCCTTGTATTTTTGCTATACATAGGATAAATAGCTTTTCTAGGTCAGGAAGGCCCAATGCTGGGGCCTCAGCTAGGGCCAATTTGAGGGCCTCGAAGGCTCAGTTTAAGACCTGGTTCCATTCTAATAGCTCAGAATCAGGTCCTTCGATTGCCTCATAAAGGGGCTTAGCTTTAAATCTGGGAATACAGACATGGCAGAGACCCAACATTCCAAAGAACTTCTTTTTTTTTGTTTGTTTGTTTGTTTTTTTGCCTGAGGGACTACAAAATTTAGAATAGCTTCTTTTTATTCTATAGAGAGCAAGATCCCTGGGTTAGGTGGTAGCCTAAATATTTGACCATTGAGGAGGAAATCTGGGTCTTAATGGGAGACCCTCAGTACCTCCTTTCTCCCAGCAAATTAGGGACTAAGGAAGTGTTGTAGTCAAAGTCCTGTTTGGTGGGGCTACAGATTAGAATATGGCCAACATTTTGAATTATTGTTTGATGTAGTAGTTTTAGTTCCTGGAAACTTTTTCCAAGGCTTTGTCCGAAGATAGGAGGACTGTCTCAGAAAGATGGTCCGAGTGTACTGAGCTGTTATATCAGTGTCAGAATCCATCCATTCAAGGCAAACAGAGGCTGAATATCTGGATGAAGTGGGAGGCAAAAAAAAAATGGACTCTTGAGATCTAGCACCATGAAACACTTGGCTTCATGAGAAACTTGGGGTAAGAGAGAATATGGATTGGGTGCAAAGGGTGAATGGGAATCACAGCCTTGTTAATGGCTCATAAATCCTGAACCATATGATACTCTCCATTTGGTTGATTTACAGGCAATATAGGAGCGTTATAAGGAGGTTGACAAGGAACTATAAGTCCATGATGAAAGAACTTGTCAATGAGGGGTTTTGGTTCCCTCTAGGCCTCTGGACTCAAATGATTCTGCCATTTAAGGGGGCACCCAGCCTTTTTTATTTCTAAAGGGGGTATACCTGGATGGCCCCTGCTGGTAATCCCTAACTATTGGGTTAACAGAGGGCTGTACATGGGCTGGGACAGAGTCTAACTAAAGGTGGACTGAGTCTTGGTTAGAGACCAAGAGAAATATTGAGTGGCCATTCCTCCGGGAATCTTGAGACCTGGTCCCTGGCCTTCTTGTTCCTCTGGATTTTCTATTGGGTGTGATGGAGATGCTGACAGGAGAGTATCATCTAGGATGTTTATATTTCCCTGGGGAGGTCTAGAGTTAGGGGAACGGACATAGCAGATCTGACATGGGTCTCTTTTGACTGGGTCTTGGCATAGGGCCATGAAGGTTTGTACATAAGGGATTTCTGTCTATTTTTCCTTACATTTGCAGAAGACATCCAATTGAGGTCACTAATTTGTATAGGGGCCATGCCATATTGCAGAAGAAAATGAGTTTTTTTTAAAAACTGTATAATTTGAAGTCCTTTCAGTTAACTAGAATGCAGCCCAACAGTAAGTCCTCAGGAATAGATGAAGTTTTCCTAAATGCCTGGAGAAAGGAAAGGGGTGTGCTAGTGAGGGCTAGGCATACCAACCAGTCCTTCCACTAGGGAGTGGACTGAGAATCTGCCTGCTTGTTGAGGGCAGGCTGAGAGGGTCCAAACTTAGGGGTTGGGGTATCTTCCATGCCAGGGTGCAAACCCCATGAGGAAGCATCATTCCAGTTAAAGGGTGGATGCTGGTGATTTGCACCATGGTCAGCAAGAAAGGAGAAAACAACCTGGGGAAGCCAGAGCATCAGAGATTAGTCTGGGGGAAGGCCACAATGATCACAGGATCATAGAATAGTCTGTAAGAGTTCCAATTTGCACTCAGACCAGGTAAAACTGAGGTGCATGGAGATTCCAAAGAAAGTATGGATGTCTGTAGAGTAGCAGGAAATGAGTTGATCAAAAATGAGGACAACTATCTTGAAAGTAGTATAAGAGCAGTAGAAGTATGAGTAATCCCAAGTCTGGATCATAAGATCACAAATGTGGCATTTTGTGGCCATGTTCAGTCAAGAAGCTAAATGGCTATGTCATGGACATCTGGTCCCCAGAAAAGGGGAGAGAAATCTGAGGGAAAAGTGTGTTTATGAAAGGCAGAGGTGAAGCAAAGCAAGGCTTTGTAGGCTAACTTACCAGCAACCTCTGACAGAAAACAGAAAACTTACTCCTCTGAGGTACAGTTCTGAGGCTCTTGGTCACACAAGAGGGGATATTAAAAGGGAGTCAGAGAGAGAGAGAGAAATTCAGGTTCTTGTCATGGAACAAGAAAGAATTTGAGAGCATGACAGAAAGATTTAGCAAACCACAGTACACTTTTTAAAGCAATAGTATGGATTCAAGAAGTACGAGTGAGACCCCCCCCACCCCCGATGAAGTCTGGATAGAAGGTTTTTATTAAATGTGGACAATATTGAGGGGGAGCAGGATGGGTGGTCCTTGGCTCGTGATGTGGGTTCAGTTGACTGCTGACATGGCTTGTCCTTGTCTTTCCAGGTAGCAATTGATTGATTGATTGGTTGATTTATTCCTTCTTTCCTTCCTCCTTCTCTCTCTCCCTCTCTTCCTCTCTCTCTCTCTCTTCCTCTCTCTCTCTCTCTCTTCTTTCTTTCTTTCTCCCTTGCCCTCGCTATCTCCCTCACTCCCTTCCTTTCTTTCTCTTTCTCCTCTCAATTACAGGAAATTGGGGAAGGGGAAGCAGGGAAACAGGTGGTCAGTGAAAGTCATGTCTGCAATATTCCAGCCAGGACAGGAAAAGAGAGGGGTAGAGCTTGAGGCTTTTTCTAACCTGCCTGCCATAATAAGAGCCTGACTAAACGTTTGGTCAAAGAGAGAGCCTTGGTCAAACTTTAAGATGATACTATGAGAAAAGTAGTATTGTTCCGTTTTACAAATGATAACGCTGAGGTATAGAGAGGGCTGCTAGATGGGGACTCAGTATACCATGCTTAGGCAGTGCACTTTACAGAGGAAATGGTGGGTGGACATTATCTGTTGTACACGTGGCCACTTTTTGCCAATCAGCTGTGGACAAAAAGGGGCCACATACTAAACCTGACAAGCTCAGGAAAGGCCTGCAAGGCAGCCCCACAAACTCAGAGACCTAAAGTAACTGCAGAAGATGGTCTGATATTAAAATTTTTTTAAAAAGATGTTATTCATTTATTTTTAGAAAGAGGGAAAGGGAGGGAGAGAAACATCCATGTGTGAGAGAAACATCAATCAGCTGCCTCTCAAATGTGCCCCTAGTGGGGACCAAACCTGCAACCCAGGCATGTTTACCAGGAATCAAACTGGCAACCGTTCACTTTGCAGGATGTCACCCAACCAAATGAACCACATCAGCCAGGGCTGAAATTAAAAACTTTTTAACTAAAAGCAGTTCATGGCAGGTAGTCCTATCCTGGGCTAGAATCTTCCCTGACAAAAGTCAATCTTGCCCTGGCAAGATTGTGTGGCTCAGTTGGTAGGAGTGTAGTCCCATAAAATGCTGTGGGTTTGATTCCCAGTCAGGACACATGCCTAGGTTGAGGGTTTGGGCCCCAGTTAGGGCATGTGCAAGAGGCAACCAATGGAAGTTTTCCTCTTATGTCAATGTTTCTCTCTCTATTTCTCTCCCTCCTTTCCTCTCTCTCTCTCTCTAAAAATCAATAAGCATGTCCTCAGATGAGGATAAAAAATAAAATAAATAAATAAGTCACCCTGGTTGGTATGACTCAGTTGCTTGGGTGTTGTCCTACAAAGCAAAGGGCCACTGGTTCAATTTCCTGTCAGGGCACATGCCTGGGTTGTGGTTTTGGTCCCCAGTCAGAGTACATTCAAGAGGCAATGGATGGGGGGTTGCTGGGTGGAGGGGACCAAAGAGGGGAAAATTGGGACAATGTAATAGCATAATCAATAAAATATAGTTTTTTTTTAAAAAGAGGCAATGTATTGATGCTTCTCTCTCACATTGATGTTTCTCTCCCTCCCTTCCCCCTCTCTAAAAATAAATAAATAAATAATCTTAATAATAAATAAATAGTATTTTTAAAACATCAATCTTTACCTTAATTGAGCCTAACTATAGTGTTTTTGTGTCTATGATAACATACCTTTGGAATGTTAAGGCAACTTCCCTTCCCCCACCTACTCTGAAGCATAACCATTGCACCAGGGTGGAGACCACAAATCCCCTCATTGTTATTGTTATTATGTTAATTGTTGACTATTAACTGTCCTGTACCCACCTACATAAAAGAAGTGTCTATCACTTTACTTTTTATCCAGTCCCAAAGTTTTCCCCATCCCCCACACTCCCCCACCCCCATTTGCTATCTCCTGCTTCCCTATCACCAACGAATTTCTCATAATCCTCTTGTGCCTCCTCTTTTGGTTATAATATATAAAATAAGATGCAAAACTGCCATTTTCTGGAGCACTTAATCTGCTGATGTTTTGCTTCCCAGTAATTGTCATCAGTTTGGCTCAAATAAAGTCATAAAAATTCTTACAGGCTTGGATGCTTCTTACACTGACACAGTCATCACATGATCATCTATTATACCTCAATTTAACCTACCTGAAGGATAAGTAACCAACACTTTGAGGTACCTCCAAGGCTTCGCAAAGTGAAATCCTATTTTTTTCTCATAGCCTATTTTTCAAGTGAAGAGAATTAAGATATGCCACTTTGACATGAAAATTATTTTCAGCTGATAGCATTTGCATTACTGAAATCCCTTATCTATTTAAAAGCAGAGCCTCAAAAAAAAAAATCCTTAATTGTCCTAGTCTCTCTCCAGGAACCACTCTAATCTTCTGAGATGAGAGGAGGCCACCACACCCAAAAAGAAAGTGTTACAAGGCCAGCCCATCTCCTATCTAGTCTCCTAAGGGCCCATTTATCTTTCCAAAAAGTCATTTGCTTTTCCATAAATACTCTTTTCCCCCTTCTCTTTCTCCTACTAAGTTAGGAATATAGAACCCAACTTCTAGCCACACTTTAAGCTATCCATCTCTGGGTACTCCCATGCATACGTGTGATGCACAGACAAACTTCTCTTTGATTTTCCCTTGTTAATCTGTCTTTTGTCTATATACAGGGTTCCAGCTGGAGAATCGGAGATAGATAGTGGGAAAAGATATTTTCCCTCCCCTACGCAAGTCAGACCATCTTAAAAATACCCTCCTGGTTTGATGAAAAATCTACCCAGTCTTCTTTGCACAATGAAGCAAGAAGTACGGTAGTCCCCCCTTATTCACAGTTTCACTTTCACAGTTTCAGTTATCTGTGGTTAACCAAGGTCTGAAAACATTAAATAGAAAATTCCTGAAACAATTCATAAGTTTTAAAGTGTGTTCTGTTCTGAGTAGCATGCGAAATCTCATGCTATCCCGCTCCATCCCATCTAGTGTGAATCATCCCTTTAACCAGCAAATCCATGCTGAATATGCACTACCAGTCCTTATTTATGCCCTAGACATCTCAAGGTATGGCAGCGCTTGTGTTCAAGTGACCCTTATTTTACTTACTAATGGTTCCAACCCTTAAGAGTGGTGATACTGGCAATTCAAATATGTCAAAGAGAAGCTGTAAAGTGCTTCCTTTAAGTATGAAGGTATGCAACATATTTTGCCATGTGTAATGCACACTAATGCTTTTGGCCAAAACTTTCAGGGAAAAAAGCTTCCATTTTACTACTTTAATTCAAGTTTTTATTTATTTATATTTAGAAACAAAATCAATGATCATATTCCAGGTATTATTTGGCATATGGATACTGTTATTGCTTTCTAGCATTACGCTTTTAACACATAAGTATAAATAAAAGAATTAAAAACATTTATACAGATACAGAATTAGTACTACCCATGTATAATGCGTATCCTTATTTTTCCCTCAAAAATTTGGGCAAAAAGTGCGCATTATACAAGGAAAAATACAGCATATTCACTCATGTGCCACCTGGTGATGGGGCTACATTTTGAGACAGAGGTGGATTTAATGGTGGGTGCACCAGGCAGGCGCCCTTGGCCCCAACTTCTGAAGGCATGTATTTTTATTTTCCCTGTCTCTCTCTCTTTTTTTTAAGGGGCTCAATATTTTCTTTTGTGCCCGGGTCCTCAACCTACCTTAATCTGCCTCTGTTTTGAGAAATGCATTGTTAGGTGACTTCATCATTGTGCAAACATTATAGAGTGCACTTATACAAACGGAGACGGTAGAGCCTGCCACCTAGGCTATATGGTGTAGCTTATTGCTCCTTGGTTACAAGCCTGTAAGCATGTATAATACACAACATGAGAAGAAGTCAAGCCCAAGAGAAAATAATGCAATCAAGAGATAAACATGAGATGTGTGCGGCAGCAGCCAGTGTAACACAGCATACTGTTTTCAAACAAAGTTTTTTATAAGTAAAAAGAGTATCCTTTAAAATAACGATAAGAGTATAGAAAATACACAAAGCAGTAACACAGCCATTCATTATCAAGAATTATATACTGTGCACAATTATGTGTGCTATACTTTCATACGACTGACAATGCACTAGGTTCGTTTACACCAGCATCACCACAAAGATGAGTAATGCAATGTATTACACCATCATGATGGCTACGACATCACTAGACAATAGGGATTTTTCAGCTTCATTATAATTTTATGGACCACCCTCAAATATGTGGTCCATTGTTCACTGAAACATTGTTATGTGACATATGACAGAATAGAAAGAAATGTGTATATACAGGGTTTAGCACTATCCACAGTTTTAGGCATCCACTGGAGGTATTGGAATATATCCTCTGAGGATAAGGGTGGGGGGCTACTGCAATTCAAAACCTGGTTTTATTACACAGATGACCATTCTCATGACCATTCTCATGACACTACCTGATGCGCCTCAACTCTGAGGTTTGGGGTATAAAGGACAGGGAGAATAGATTATACTGGATAATATGATTTATTTCTTCAGGTTTCATCTTATCCAGTAACCGCCCTAAAACTTAGAGGCCTAAAACAGCAGTGATTCATGATTTCTCATGATTTTGTGAAAGGGTAGGTCAATTTTTTTGGCTGGTCTCACCCGGGGACACTCATGTGGCTGCATTCAGCTGGATGATCTAAGATGACCTCACTCACATGACTGGCAATTGGTGCTACTGTTGGCCAAGGCCAACAGTTTGTCCTCCTCCTCATGACCTCTCAACTGACTGCAGGCTCCACCAATTTCCTTACGTGGTGGCCTCAAGAGAGCAAAGGCAGAAGCTGCAAGGTCTCCTGAGGCCTAGGCCTGAGAACTGCACAACATCCATTTTACCACATTCTGTTGATCAAGGCAAGTCACAGGCTAACCCAAATTTAGGGGAAGAGAAATAAACTTCACCTTTAGATACAAAGAGTGTTCTGTTGCAAATGTGCATATATACAGGGAGGGGAAAAATTATTGCAGTCATCCTTAAAAACTACTATGAATCATGTATCAACATTACCGTGGACTTGCTAAAAAAAAAAAAAGGAATCAACAAAAGCAAAAGAATTATTCGGCCTTAGAAAAGAATGAAATCCTGCCATTTGCAACAACATGGATGACCTCCAGGTATCATGTTAAGTGAAATAACTCGGATAGAGAAAGACAAATACAGTATGACCTCATTTATATGTGGAATTTCAAAACAATCAAACTCACAGATACTGATCAGTGGTTGACAGAGGTGGGGGAGGGGTGGTAGGTAAAGAGAAAAAGGAGAAATGGGAGAAGGGGTCAGTCAAAAGGTACAAACTTCCAGTTATAAAATAAGTAAGTCATGGGGATGTAATTCAGTTTGGTGACCATAGTTAATGATACTGTATGGCATATTAGAAAGTTGCTAAAGAGAGCAGATATTAAGAATTATCACAAGAAGAAACTATGTAAGGTGACCCATGTTAACTAGACTTACTGTTGTGATCATTCTACGTTGCATACAAATAGCAAATCATTCTCTTGTACAACTGAAACTAGTATAAAGGTATATGTCAATTATACCTTAATTGAAAAATAAAGCAAAAGGAAGCTGACACAGAGTGTCTTTACAGAGAGAGGTCTTAATTGAAAAAAGAAGGTGGACAGGGAATTCTATGTGCAAAATTAGGATCCAGAAAGAAATACCTGGTAAAAAAAGATTGTGTTATCTATCGGAAAGTCTGTTAAAGATTGTTAGGCCATAAAACTCATGACCTTTATTAGTTATTTGGGGTAAATTCTAACTTTGCAGACAGGGTTGCTAATCAGGTAGACCACAAATTAACAAAGACATCAAACAACAAAATTCTACATCAACAAATTGTTCAAGTTTATTACCACTTATCCGCAAAATGTAAATTGGCCTTTACTGAGTTTTCAAACACATTTTAATCTTCTCAACACGTTTCCCTCTTTATATCCCCACTCACTATCCACATCCTGGCTTCTTGGATAAATGTACCTTTGTGGAAAGTAAGACCGGTTGAACATATGGCATATAAAATCTTTTCTATCAAGCAACTCTATTTCCAGCATTTTTTACTCTAATACAACATATGAATACAAATTATAATTTCTTTGCCTTTCTGGCTTTTTTCTTGGTCTGTTTTTAGTAGTCTTCTTGTCATTACATCAAACATAATTGGTATACCTGTTAGGATCCTATGAGTAGTAAGCAATGGACATATTCACTGTCTTAAACAGTAATGAGAATGTATTGTCCCACAAAATTAATAAGCCCAACAGCAGAGCAGACTTCACCTGAGACCTGATACAGCAGCTCAGCCATGTCACCAGTGACCTGATTTCTTTCAAGCTCTTTTCACCTTCTCTAAAGTTGACTTCCAACTAAGGCTATTAAGGGGTTCAGAACATGCCACCCAAAAAATATACCAGTTTGGCATGTTGATTACATTGAGCTGATGGCACTTGAGAAGCAGTAACTTCAGGAAGGACTATCTGGTTTTCCCTTTCTACCTAAAAATAACTCATAAAATTTCCCATGAGAAAAAGGTTTTCTCTGCACCAGGAATAGAACATTCATATCACCAAAGACTGGGAGTCAACACTGAAATGGATCTGTACAAACCAACTTGTTAACATAACTCTTATCTTCCTTTAGTCCTCCCCATGTATTTCCTAGTCACTGTTCCACGGTTTACTGCCCCTCACCCAAGCTCCTTTGTTTCTGGTCACATCCCCACAATTTATTGTGGATTTTGTTTTTGTTTTATTGTTTTTTGTTAGCTTTTGAATTTAAAAGCTTCTTTAGGTCTTAATGCTCCTTTCGAAGACTCATATGTACACATAAACATTTTACTTAAAATTTATGTGCTTTTCTCCTATTAATATGTCTGTGAATTTCATTCTTAGGCTCAGCTACAGATGCTAAGAGGGTAGAAGCAAGTTGCCTTTTGTAGGTCCAAATCCGGTCATGTCTTAAGACAGCATCAAGTCCTGGGGAGTAAAACTGTTTTAGTTGATTGCCTTAAGCTGATCTTTACCATCCCTAAATCTGTAGGTGGGATGAGTCCCACCCAAACAATGTGGCTTTTCAAGGAAATCCAGTGGACTGATGCCAACGGGAAGGAGTGAGTGCTAGGCAGCAAGGAATAAGATTCAATTCAATAATGCCTTAATTTTTAATTGTGAAATCCTATAGACTGTATCTCTGCCTTCTAAAGCACATTGGGACAAAAAATTTAAATATTGGTGGAAAGCTCTGTAAAAATATTTCTATTCATACCACATATCAATGAGGGGGAAATGCTGTCCTTATACTTATCATGTTTTGACTCTCATTTCCTCCTACAGTATGCAGGTAACAAAGCAAAAGTCTTTTTTTCTCTTAAGTCACCGAATGACCCAGCTGGTCCTGTGCCCTTTTCTTCCCTTCCCTTCCCTTTCCTTTCCTTTTTCTCTTTCTTACTCCCTTCTTTCCTTCCTTCCTTCCTTCTTTCCTTTCCTTTCCTTTCCTTTTCTTTTCTTTTCTTTTCTTTTCTTTTCTTTTCTTTTCTTCTTTCTTTCTTTCTTTCTTTCTTTCTTTCTTTCTTTCTTTCTTTCTTTCTTTCTCTTTCCATGTTTTGGTATCCAAATGCTATTTATTTATTTATTTATTTAAATCCTCACCCAAGGATATGTTTATTGATTTTAGAGAGAGGGGAAGGGAGAGAAAGAGAGAGCAAAACATCAATAGGTTGCCTCCTGAATGCACTCTGACCAGGGATCAAACTTGCAACCTAGGGTATGTGCCCTGACTGGGAACCAAACGCATAGCCTTTTGGTGTATGGGACAACACTCCAATCAACTGAGCCACCTGGCCAGGGCTGCCCTTTTCTTTTGTTAAATCTTTTTTGATGCCATTTGGGCATGCTCTTTTCCCTGTTTTTGTACTTAATTTATCTTGGGGAAATACCTCACACTATTTCTCATTCATAAGAAAGGTTAGATGGGTCTTGGCTGGTTCTGGAATGAAGGATGAAAGTGAAAAACAATTTTATGGGCATTATTGAGAAAATGGTGTGGATGGCTCACCAAGCCTGGAACAGTGTTGATTAGAGAAAATAATAGAGGTAGTGCAGTGGCAGGTGTGTGACTCCTCTTCCCTCCAATGCCTATTGCCATATGGGACAGAAAAACACAGATTTAGCAGAGCCAGATAAGTGTCCAGGAGATGAACCCTAGCCTCTGGACTTGTCAGCTCTGTGTTTGAGGATGCATCAGCCTCCCCTTGATGTCATCTTGGGCTGTGGCCTAAGTCTTGTTGATACAGCCATTTGCTATGACATACCACCTCAACCCTGTTCCACCATATCAACATTCTGCCCGAATGTTTATTCTTTCCACTCACAGCTTTAATCACTTTCTATAGCCCAAACAGACTCTTCGCAGCGAGCCAACTTCTTCCCTACAAGGTCAGTCTGTAGGAACAATCTCCAGACAAGTTAATCCTTATTCCTCAGGCCACTCCCTGATTTCAAATGATAGCTTCTATGGTCATATTCCACTCCACTAGTAAACTTATACCTGTAGCTGCTGAACCCACAAAGATTGTGATGCTAGTCTCTGGCTTTGCTATAGGAGGTGCTGAAGGGTGTTTAGAACAGCAAGTGGGAAAAGCAAGGTCATGAATAACACCTGAAGTCCTGTCCAAAATCACAGACCAAGGGTTCCCAGAGCAGACAAGAGAAGAGGTTCCTGGTTGCTGATCAGGGCACCTTAGTCAGTCATTCTACCTCTTTCTATATACAAGAGTCTGATTGTTCTACCATGTGTTAACGTAAAAGAACAGTTTGGTCAGGAAACAATTCACCCTTTAGTTGGCCAACAGAGAGGAAGGAACAATTATGTTGTTTAAGACCATTCTGACCAAGACATCCAGACTGGTTTGCTTGTACCCTAAAATTTCAGCCACTTCACTGGTTGTTTGGTTCAGTGGGGTGAGAGATTCCCTATAGAACTCACCAATTATTAATTTCTCAACCTGCAAATAAAGCCGCACATGAAGTTGTAGTATCATGTACCATGCACAACAACCACTTCCAGGTCCTGGGATGGCTGTGGACCCTTGAAGAGGGTCTTGGGAAGCCTGGAATGGCCGCCCCAGAGTGAAGATTATATTCACTAAAGACAGATCAGAGATGGCTATTTGTCTGGTAGTTAGAATAGTCCATTCCAGGAAGTCATAATCATTCATGGTCATTGTCAGAGCTGTTTCTACTGGTAGGCATAAATTTTGAGTGTACTTGAATCTGTAGCTGTGACTGGGAAATGTACATGGCCCAGAGAGAAGACAAGGTGCTCTGTAGGACCCACTAGGCCCTGGGACCTGGGTCCATTCTTTGTGGTTTCACTGGTAGTGGATATGGTGACACAATGAAATATGTCAATGGGCCAGGAATGCTGAGCGCAAACTATGGGATGGTGGCCAACTTCCCCCCTCCACATATGGTTCTAGACTGATGTCCTCACCTTGGAGTCCAAGAAACCTTTTCTCAAAACAATCAACATAGCAAATCTTTTCTCCAATTTTTAGATTAGGTTGAACTTTCACATACACCAAAGTGCTCACTTGGCTTGCGTTTGGAGGCATGCCAAACAGAAATGGCAGCTTTTCACATACTAGAATCACATTCAGGATGACAAGATGTTCATTCTGTGACAAGCACCACTTTAGAAGTAAGGCTTGGTGTAATAGTAGATTCCTGTCTTCTGCTGGGGAGGAAAAATTTTCCTTCTACCTTTCCAGGTTCTTTGGCTGGTCTGATAATCAAATTAGCATAGGAAAGATTAACAAAAGAAAATAACAAATTTAATTTTATGTGTACGGGGGTTCAATAAGAATGAGGGCACAAGGGGTAGCTAGGTAAATGAAGCTTATATAACATCCTGAGCTAAGGAGAGGGGGTAGGTATCTGGGACTTCAAAGTGGAGAAAAGCAATATACAGGAAGATGGGAAGAACAAATGTTTGGTAAACAAATGTTTGCCATGACATGCAGATAGAATGGTACAAAAAAGGCCTTTGAACCCTGACTGGTGTGGTTCAGTTAGTTAGACATCATCCTACAAAGCAAAAGGTCACTGGTTCGATTCCTAGTAGGGGCACGTGCCTGAGTTGCAGGTTCAGTCCCTGAGAGTCAACCAATCAATGTTTCTCTCCCTCCTTTCCCCTCTCTCTAAAAATAAATAAATAAAATCATTTTTTAAAAAAGGACTTTGAATTCCAGAACCTGTCTTGCTTCCCCCAGCCTACCACACCAGGTCCACGTTCTTTATAGTTATTTCTGACAACAGTTCTCTTCCTGGAATAAGCCCTCTATCGAAATTTCCTTTAGGCAGTTAAAGGGGAGGTAAAAAAGAAAAACTTCCTGAGTCCTGATTCTTACATTTTTACTCATGCCAAAGAGACACATTTTTTGGGATAGCAAATTTTGCTCTCCTACCCTCTCATTCAAACTCAGTCTGGACTGAACACAGGTCGTTGAGTGGAAAGGCAGGCAGAATTATGGGCAATATTTACAGTATTCTTGCTGGTTCTTTGTCTCTCTTTCCTAAGGGCTATTCGCTTAAATTGAATATGTATTGTGTGACTTTTCCTGACAGTCTTGCTTTTGTTTAATTAGCTTATTTTACAGTTTGTCTACCATTTGGCAGGGAAATAAAATGATCCTGACAACCAAAGACCCTCCCACACCAATATAAGAACACAATATAATATCAAGTAAGCATGGAAGTATTCATATGCATGTAAGGTAGTGTAAAAGTGACCACAAAATCTGAGCAGAATTTCACACAAATGTATACAGAAAAGAAGAGAAAATATTTAACACCACTACTCATCTCTGTGACCTTCCCCATATAACCTGAAAGAGACTTCTAAGTTAGCCCTGGAGGCTCCAAGGATCCAGATTTTGCACTGCAAAATAAAAGCTGGGCCCTCTTATGAGGCCTGTTATGTTTTAAAGAAGGTAACATCTTAATGAGGACAGGGAAAGAGGCATAACAGAGGCAAGAGTTTTCCTCAACCCTCTTAAGAGTCAGCTCCTGGTTAGGTCTAAAAATTTAACTTTAACAAGAGAATAGCATTTTATTTAATATAAAGTTTCTGTGACATGGATGCCTTCATAAGGAAATAAAGACCCAAAGAAACAGGCCTGTGCACTGCTATGCTAGGTTTAATGAAGAGTGGACAGTCATGGAAGAATGGGGCAAGTTAAGGAACATGAGGTAATTGTAGTTAATGAGGAAATTTAGCAAGTCCTGTTTGGATTCTTCCCCAAGTCCCTTTGCCTTCAGCAATAAGGATGCTCCTTTCCTCCAGGGTCTAAGAAGGGCACGTCACACAAGACGTTTCTGAAAAGAAGGGCTGTAGGGGTAAATAGGTCAGAGCGACCTTCCTGCTTCTGCTCTTTTCTCAAACTCTTTCAGCTTAAAATAGTCAATACGTCAAGGTGCAAAAAGAAAGCTCGATCGATCACCTTACCCTGCCTCTGGCCTGCAGCTGCCTCTCCTGCTCTGTTCTCACCTAGGAGCCTTACCTTATTTCCTATCCCTTAACCAATTCACCTGAGGCAATTGCACAGGTAGAAAAGTTTGCTGAAAGAAAAACTGAGGAAGGGCACCATGAGTCAAAATATAACAATAATTATTGTCAAAGCAACTGTTATTAATCTTGGGACAGAGCAAATCATAAAAAACTTGCCAGAATCTGTTTGTTATGGTATATATTTTTATATACTCTTATTTTCAGACATAATACACTACTACAGTCCTGTAAAGCTTTTCAAAAATTAAATTACAAGTATATAGAATTAAAAGATAAAATTTCCTTCTTTTTCCCTCCTCCTCCACCCATAGCCTGTCCTGCCTCCATTTCTCCCTAAGGAAGTGACTCTGACCTGTTTTTTATGCACCTCCAAAAACAAAGACAGAAGTGGCCTGACAAGTTGGGTAGATCCTTCTGGCTTCCTGGGTCTTTTGCACCTCAACGGTGGTTGTGGCCCTCAAATAAAAGCCTTTGAGTAATGAAGGTCAGGTACTTTATGAGGCTTTTAAGTTATTTATAAGGAATTTTATCTGAAAGTAAAACTTTGCAAATCTCAATAGCTTGGTCAATGGATGGAGGAGGTCTATGATAAAGGCAAGATCTGACTAAGATTTCTGAGCTTGTATAGATGAATTCTGACAAATTAAAAGATACTAAGGGTGCCTCTTCTTGCAACCGTGCAAACTGGGGCTCAGCCACTTCAGGCCTTTACATATGATGCAATAATTTGTGTTGAAGGAAACAGGTTTTTATTAACAGGGTTCCAATTGCAGGGGTGGGGGGTGGGCAGCTGAGAGCACTCCTGCTCAGAGCCCTCCTCTTCCATGAGACCCAGAACTTCTCTTGCCTCCCAAAAAGCTACAAGCCAAAATCATGCTTAGAAGTTCCCCATATCCTTATCTGTCACTTAGCTGGCCACGCAAACAGATCTCCATCCTCTCCGGAATGTACACTTGTAACTATCCTCTTGCAGCAGCTCTCTCCTTCAGGATCTCAGGTGTGTTGTCCTCAGCCTCCATGTAGCAGTTCAGGAAACTATGTGCCATGATACACTGTCCCAGAGGGAGGAGCCCAGGGAGGCACACATCCCAGCATGAGACCTTGCCTCCAGGAGTGGGTTCTCATACTCTGCAGTGTCTAAGACAGTGTGGCCCAGCATCTTCTGCTCCCACAAGCTCTTCCATCTGAGCAGGGAGCAGAACTAAAAGCCCAGAACATCCAAATGCCAAAAAAAAAAAAAAAAAAAAATTGCCCAGAGGGAGAGGGTTTACACCAACCTCTAATGTTTTGTGCCAAGAGTCCGCATACCAAGAGAGTGACTTCTCTGTACATCCTTCAGAGAAGCAAAAGTCTGCAACTCAGCATTTCCTGTCACTGTTCAGCTCCAAGCACCTCTCATGTGTTTGTGTGCTTGGCCACACAAGCCACTGCAGCTCCATCAGCTCTGTCGCTGTCTTCTCCAGGCAGACCTCCAAGGCAGACAGACCTCGTGACTGCCTTCTCTGCAGAACTCTCTGTAAAACTTGTGGCTTAATTACTCATGGGCAGACCCACAAACAGACCTATAGGCAGACCTCCTAGCAGACCACCTCTGACCTCCTGTCTCCTTTCTCCCTGACTGATCTTTGGCCCACTCTAATTTAAATGCTTGACTCAGAACTTCCTACATGACCTCATATCTGGCTCTTCCTATGATGTGCTGGTGTCCATCATTTTTGTCAAGTTCCCCAGTGTCTTTGACCCTCTTTTGGCTGCCATCTTTAATCAGGATATGAGTTCCCAGGAATGCATGGACATCCAGGGAGTCATATGAGCCACCCCCTACCCCACCGGCTATGTCACAAGTCACACTGCCCATGCACATTCATGCAGTCATGCACGCAATTCACTCTGGACCGCAGCCTTCTTCCTTTTAGGAAGGCATGGTTGTTAACCTTGCCTTTGTTATGTAATGTGCCTAAACGTTGTATGTTCCACTCTTCCCTTCCACCAATCCTGCCTGTAGGCGGGATTGTGGGGGTGTTCCCCTATTATCAGGGGACCCATGCTCTGTACCCTATTATAGTCTCCCCTTCTTTAACTTCCACACACCTTCCTCCCTATCCCTCCCTTCCTGGAAACATTCTTCCTGGACAATCTCACACATTCGCAGGCTTCAGTGACCACCTTCATGATAACTACATGAAGCTCTCACCTTGGATTTGACACTATAGCCAAGATCATCCTGATGTGCCTTGGCAGGAGTGGCAGCACCATCCACCCTATTGTCCAAACTGAAACCAGAGTGTCACTCTTGATTTGGCCCTCTTCCTTGTCTCTCACAGCAAATCAATTGCCAATCATGGTGTCTTCTACTTCCAGGATAGCTCTTTTTTCAAAGTATATTTTATTGATTATGCTATTACAGTTGCCCCCTTTTTTTCTCTCCATTATCCCCCTCTGCCCAGGGGGGATACTAAGGGGGGGCATTCCCTCCAGCATTCCCCCACTTAGTTCATGTCTATGGGTCATACACGTAAGTTCTTTGACTTCTTCATTTCCTATACTATTCTTAACCTCCCTGTCTATTTTGTACCTACCAATTATGCTTCTTATTCCCTGTACCTTTTCTCCCTTTCTCCCCTGATCCCTCCCTGCTGATAGCCCTCCATTTCTGTGATTCTGTTCTTGTTCTAGTTGTTTGCTTAGTTTGTTTTTGTTTTTTGGTTCAGTTGTTGATAGTTGTGAGTTTCTTGTCATTTTACTGCTCATAGTTTTGATCTTTTTCTTAGGTAAGTCCCTTTAACATTTCATATAAAAAGGGCTTGGTGATGATGAACTCCTTTAACTTTGCCTTATCTGAGAAGCACTTTATTTGCCCTTCCATTCTAAATGATAGCTTTGCTGGATAGAGTAATCTAGGTTGTCGGTCCTTGGCTTTCATGACTTGGACTACTTCTTGCCAGTCCCTTGCCAGCAACGTTTCTTTTGAGAAATCAGCTGATAGTATCATGGGGACTCCTTTGTAGGTCATTCTCTTCTCTTGCTGCTTTTAAGATTCTCTCCTTATCTTTAATCTTTGGAGATTTAATTATGATGTGTCTTGGTGTGCTCCTCTTTGGGTCCACTTATTTGGGACTTTCTGAGCTTCCTGGACTTGTATGTCTATTTCCTTCACCAGATTTGGGAAGTTTTGCTTCCTTAATTTTTCAAATAAGTTTTTAATTTCTTGCTCTTCCTCTTCTCCTGCTGGCACCCCTATGATTTTGATGCTGGAATGTTTAAAGTTGTCCTAGAGGTTTCTAAGCCACTCCTCATTTTTTGAATCCCTGTCTCTTCATTCTGTTCTGGTTGAATGTTTATTTCTTTCTTTTGATCCAAACTGTTGATTTGAGTCCCGTTTTCCTTCCCTTCACTGTTGCTTCCCTGTATATTTTTCCTTATTTCACTTTGTATAGCCTTCCTTTCTTCCTTTACTTTGTGGCCATACTCAATAATTTCTGTGAACATCCTGATTACTAGTGTTTTGAACTCCGCATCTGATAGGTTGGCTACCTCCTCATCACATAGTTCTTTTTCTGGAGTTTTGACCTGTTCTTTCATTTAGGCCATACTTTTTTTTTTGTCTCAGCGCACCTGTTATGTCATAAGGGGAAGAGCCCTAGGTATTCACCAGGGCAGGGCAACCCACTTTGCTGCCTTGTGGTGCTGTATATGGGGGAGGGCTCAGAGAAGAAACAATGCCTCTTGCTCAGCTCTCGCCCTGCTTTCAGTCACTTCCCCCACTTCCTACAAGTGAATTTTGCCCTTTCAGGTGCTGCCCTGGTGCTAAGTCAAGGTGGCTGGGCTTGTGTACATTCTAGGACTCCATTGGCCCCTCCAATGGACTCGCTGGTGAAACTGGCAGTTTCTCACGACACTGCAACCCCACAGGTTTTTACAGCCAGAGGTTTTGAGGCTTTCTTTTCCTGTGCTGGAACCCCAGGTTGCGCAATGTGTCTCACTCCCCAGTTGTTCCTCCTGGTTTATCTGCACACAAATATGGGACCACCCAGTCCTCCAGCTGCCACTTTGTTGTGTGTCCTCATTGCCCTGGTTGCCCATCTGTGCCCCTCCTACCAGTCTTAATGAATGTTTCTTCTTTGACTCCTTGGTTGTCAGACTTCCATACAGTTTGATTTTCTGGCAGTTCTAGCTGTTTTTTGTTTTTAAGTTGGTTGTTTTCCTTCTTTTGGTTGTGTGAGGAAGTGAAGCATATTTACCTATGCCTCCATCTTGGCCAGAAGTTGCCTACTTCCTGGGTAGCTCTTAAATCCAGAGTTTCCAAGTCAGTGGGCTCTTCATGCTGGTATGCCCTGGACCTAGTTAGGGTGGGCTGAGTTACCAATGAGGCAACTGGAGGAGGTGAGGGAAAGATGCACCAGGGCAAGTGGCCTGAATCTGTGAGCAGTGTTATCCAAATACCCCAATGTATAGGACAAATATTATCATTTTTCTCTGTGTTCTGTCACTTAGAAAGGTGTGTACTCTCCTCTCCAGTACCATTGCCACCATGATTATGGTCCACATCATGCAACATCTGTTTCAGGCCTCCTGGTCCACTCCATGATTCACATGTAAGTCAACAATCTTCCGCTGACCACACACTTCCTGGTATCCCCAATAGCCACAGGATAAACCTCAAGCTCATAGCCCAGAAAATCAAGTTACAAGGTTCTGCTTTACCCACTTACCTTCCCTACCTTTTTCTACCCAAATACCATTTCTTCCCCACTTCTAGGTAAGCCAAGCTATAGGTTTATCCATCATTATCTGTAGAACTCATTTTAGAGATGCAATATGGTTCCAGTAGCAAAGGTGTCTGGGAAATGTGGAACTCTCTGTAACAAATGAACTCTCTGTGACTGTTGAACTCTCTGCAATCTCACACTTGGCTGACTACCCAGGGAGCCGGTATGTCACCTGGAGACAACCATTATGCCCCCAGGGAGATTAATGAATGTATAGAGTGTAGTAACAGCCTGGTGTTATCTTTTAACTTTCCTTTTAACTTAGTGATATCAATATATTGCTCTCTCAGGAGGTCTATACAACTACCTGCCATCTAGTTTTGCTATTAACCCCTGCTATTAAACCCCTTTAAAAACGGACTCTGCTAGGAGAGGTGTGAATTCTTACCAGCCCATCACCACTGGGAGGAGTTGCTTTGCTCATGTAAGTTTCTCCTATTAAAGCTCTTATGAATTTGAATAAGGCTACATGTCAGCTCTTCAAAATTGATCCTGAATTTAGACTTTTTGGGCTTTCCACCAACAATCTCTTAAGTGCAATTCCAAAACCAAAATCTAAGTTTTCACAACTAAAACTTTTCTTTTATAGCAAGTTCATTTGATAGCAAAACCTGACTTGTGACTACTAATAGTTTTAATTCGTTGCATTTAGTGTGTATATTTTCCTAGAGATTAATATTTTATATTACCCACTGAGAATGTTATAAAAATATGCTATAGGTACTATATTATTCTATAATCAGAAGTTCTGAATTCTGAAGTAGATTTCAATTTAAGGATTTGGAATAATTGAGCGTATGCCTGTTGCAGATATTGCAATTGTTTTTGGTCTTTTTATCTGGCTAATTGATCCAGGTACTGACGCATAACAAACCACCTGAAAACTTAGTGGATTAAAGCAACAATCACTTACTTAGCTCACACATTTACAGTTTGGTCAGCATTCAGCAGGGAGAGCTTGTCTTTGCTCCACAAGGTGACAGTTGAGGTGATTCAACTGAGAACTAGAGGACTCATTTCCAGGGTGGTTCACTCACATGGCTGGCAAGTTGGGGCTCACTGTCATCTGGGAATTCAGCCAAAGCTGAGGGTGGGAACCTCAATTCCTTTCCATATGAGTCTCTCCTCTGACCCTCTACACATGCTTCCTCACAGCATGGTTGCTAGGCTCCAAGAAAGAGTTTTTAAGCCCTGGTGGGTGTGGCTTAGTTGGTTGGAGTGCAATCCCATAACTGAAGGTTGCAGGTTCGATTTCCGGTCAGGACACACACCTAGGTTGCGGGTTCAATCTCCAGTCAGGGCACAAATGACCCCCAGTCTGTGAGTGTAGGGAGTGGGTAAACAATTTATTTTTCTCTCTCGCATCAATGTTTTTCTCTCCCTTCCTTTCTATCCAAATGCAATGGAAAAATGTCTTTGGGTGAGGATAAAAAGAAAAAAAGAAAGAGTATTCAAGGGACACGTAGTGAAGTTGTCCATTTCTAAAACTGGGCCCAGAAACCATATTATCTCCACATTATTCTGGTGATCAAGCAGTCACAGTTTACCAGTAACCAATCCCAATGGGCACAGGTCAGAGGATTTCAAAACCTTGTTTGAAACTACCATACTACCTCTAATCATTCTTCAAGTAGCATTTCCAACATGATGCCTTCTTAGAAGTTTCCTGCACTCTTGAAGTAGCACAAAGTGCCCCTGCTTTGTATCTACCTAGAATGTATGAGGTCTGTCCAGAAAGTATCCAGCCATTTACCATGAAAAATGGAGACATTTATTGAAGAAGATACAAGATACAAGAAACATTGTATATAGGACAATGATGCCTAAGTCCCCTTCAAAGTAGACACCTTGGGATCTCACACCAATCACCACTAGCTGCCCCATCATATTTTCCTGAATCTCATCAATGGGCTGAAATCTCCTCCCTTTCAAAGGTGATGTTAGATTTGGGAAAAACCAGAAGTTGCAGAGGCGCCAAACCTGGGCTACAGTGGAGGGCTGAGTCACCTGGGCGATTTGATATTTCACAAAAAAACTCTGCACTAGACATGATGCATGAGCCAGAGTGTTGTCATGATGAAGCTGCCAATCACCAGTTGTCCAAAGCTGCAGCCTTCCAAATAGTTTCTATGGAGGACTGTTCAAGCTTAATGCAAAATCTGATGCAGATTTGTTGTTCTACTTGCTCAGTCATTTTGAATAAAATGGCCACACAGTACACATGGTCACCCAACAGCATCTGCCAGCATTGTTCATGCATGCACATTTCAGTCCACTCTCCTTGGCTGCCAGGTTACATACATCAGTGTCGTGCAAACAGTTCTCATTATATTAACAATGGCTGGATTTTTCCTGGACAGGGCTTGTATAATTTCCTTTTTTAAATCAACTTTAATGAGGAATAGTTTATATACAATAAAACTCCCCTAGTGTAAGTGTACAATTTGATGTTCTGACAAATGTCTACACCTGTGTATTCACTACTACATTCAAGATATAGAATATTTCCATTGGCCAAAAAGTTCCCCTGGGCCCTATAGGAGATTTCCTAATGAGCTCTGTTGAGGGTTTTATTATTGTTTTTGCTGGGTTTTTTTGTTTTTTGTTCTTTTGTTTTTTGTTTATTTGTTTTTGGCTGAGAAAGGGGGAAATGAGAGTTAAGAAAAATGAGTTAGAGTCCACTCTTCTGAATTAAGAAAGTAGATGTAACTATGTATCTGCCAGCTACTACAAATCACAACAGTTTAGTTCCAAGCATTGCTAAATTTGCCTCACTAAGGAAGTTGGGTGAAATGAGCAATTGTAAGTGATTCCCCACCTCCGTGGACACAATGCAAGTCATGTCTGATCTATGCTTAAGTTATTCTAATGGCTTCCGATGCTCTTAGAATAAAATCCAACCTCCTTAGCCCAAATTATAAGGCCCACTGTGATTTAGCCTTGGAAGCCCACTATGCTATGGTCACACGGCCTTCCTTCAGTTCCTCTAACACTCAGTACGTTCCTACCTCAGGGCCTTTCCACTACCTGTTCCTCCTTCTTGCCAGGCAGATATCTCTTTGAATGTCACTTCAGAGAGGATGTCCCTGAATTCCTGATCTCAGTACATTCCCTTGCACAGCATCCTACAGAACACCTACCACATTAGGCCACTATACTGCATTAGGCCTAGGAGACATAGCAACTCCACCTAATACAGTATTACCTTGGTACTCATCATTAATTCATTCCAGAACTCGTGACAAGTGCCAAAACTGACGAGTACTGAACAAGCAATGAATGATAAAGTATTTTCTCTTGTGAGGTGGCATTGTGACTCATACAAGTTCTAGCAAGTGCTATGAATCCCAAGCAAGTGCCAAGTGCTGAGACATTTTTTTTCATCAAAATGTGAAATGTGACAAGTACATGGTCTGATGAGCTCTGAAGCCTATCAGTACCAAAGTATGACTGTACATAGAAACAAATACAGGGAGGCTGTCAAAATGAGGAGACAAAGAAACATGTCCCAAATGAAGAAATACAACAAAACTCCAGAAAAAGAACTAAACAAAATGGAGATAAGCAATCTACTAAATGCAGAGTTCAAAACAATGGTTATAAGGATGCTTGATTAACTTAGGGGAAGAATAGATGAACTTAGTGAAAACTTCAACAAACAGATAGGAAACATAAAAATGGAACTAGAAAACATGAAGAAACAGTCATAAATGAAGAATACACTAAGTGAAAAAGAATACCTTATAGAGAACCAACAGTGGAGCAGATGAAGTAGATGACTGAATCAGAAGATAAGGAAGCAGAAAACTCCCAATCAGAACAGCAAAAACAAACAAACAAACAAAAGTCTCCCTCAAAAACTAAGATAGTGTAAGGACCTTCTGGGACAATTTCAAGCATAGCAAAATTTGCATCATAGGGGTGTCAGAAGTAGAAAAGAGAGAGCAAAGAACTGAAAACCTATGTGAAAAAATAATGACAGAAAACTTCCCTAACCTGGTGAAGGAAATGACATACAAGTCTCAGAAGTGCCAAGAGTCCCTAACAAGGTGAATCCAAAGAGACCCACTCCAAGATGCATCATAATTAAAATGTCAAAGGTTAAAGACAAAGAGAGAATCTTAAAAGCAGCAAGAGAAAAGCAGTTAGTTATCTACAAGGAAGCTCCCACAGGACTGTCAGGTGAGTATCAACAGAAATTTTGCAGGCCAGAAGTGATAAGCAAGAAATATTCAAAGGAATGAAAAGCAGTGATCTACCCCAAGATTACTCTACCCAGCAAAGTGATCATTTAGAATCGAAGAGTAGGTAAAGAGAGCTTCCCAGACAAGAAAAAGCTGAAGTAGTTCATCACCACCAAACCAGTATTACCTGAAATGTTAAAGGGTCTTCTTTAAGAAGGATTAAAAAAAGATAAAAAATATGAATAATAAAATGACAATAAATACATACCTATCAACAATTGAATCTAAAAACCAAAATAAATGAATAAGCAGAACATATACAGGCTCACAGATACAGAGAACATTTTGATGGTTGCCAGATGGCAGGGTTATTGGGGAGATGGGTGAAAAAGATGAAGGAATTAAGAAGTACAAATTGGTAGTTACAGAATAATCACAGGGATGTAAGTACAGCACAGGGAATATAGTCAGTATGTTCTGGTAACTATGTATGGTGTCAGATGGGTGCAGGATTTATCAGGATGATCACTTGGTAAGTTGTATGGTGTTTAATTGCTGGGTTGTGCACATGAAACTTAGGTAATATTGTATGTCAACTTTAATTAAAAAGTAAAACATGATTTAAAGTCAAAAAAAGGGAAAAAAGATAATGATATAGAACTATATAGTCCTGCACCTAAGCTGCTTAGCAAAACTGAACCAGATGTAAAGCAAACAACCTCCTTGCTCTTGGCCTGCTGCCCTTACCACCACAGAGACCAACACTTGAGAGCAACATTTAGAGTTTGTCCTATTGGTGAGGCCATGGTTAAAATATTCCATTTAAAAATATTTTTAAATTACAGTACTTCCCCCTTATCTGCAGGTGATACATTCCAAGAACCCCAATAGGGTCTTGCCTGAAAATGCAGGTAGTACCAAACCCTATACATACTATGTTTTTACCTTTACATACACATACCTATGCTAAAGTATAATTTACAAATTAGGCACAGTAAGAGATGAATAACTAGCAATAAAACAGAACAATTTAAAAATACTGTAATAAAAGTTATGCGAATTTTTTACTTAATATTTTCAGATCATAGATGACCACAGGTAACTGAAACTTTGGAAAGGATACTGCAATTAAGGAGGGGGCACTACTACAATGGACAATTAAGTTATCGTTTACAATACCTAGTCTTTCTAGATGTTTAGAAGTGCTTGATGTACCTCAAATTAAAGATAGTTGAAGAACATTTTGTAAATAGCTTTTCAAAATTGATGCTGTAAAGTAGGAATCATTTGTCCATTTACATTGCTGTGTGTATGGTAATGCGTTACCATACACACAGCAATGTAAATTAAATGTATGAACCTGAGGAATAATGATTAATCTTGCCTATTGGATTGGCCAAAAAGTTCATTCAGTTTTTAAGTAAAAATAAAAGACATGTTTTTCATTTTCACGAATAACTTTATTGAACAACATAGTCACCATTTTGTTCCACTGCCTTCTGCCATCATTCAGGCAACTTCGTAATTCTGTCTTCCCAAAACGTTTTATCTCTTTGAGCAAAGAACTGTGCCAGGTGTCTTTTGCAGTCTTCCAGGGAATTGAAATTTTTTCCATTAAGAGAATTTTGTAAAGACCAAGCTTACTGGCAATCTAAAGGTACAATGTCTGGTGAACACGGTGGATGAATCAGAACTTCCCAGCCAAGCTGTAACAGTTTTTGCCTGGTCATCAAACAAACATGTGGTCTTATGTTATCCTGATGGAAAATTATGTGTTTTCTGTTGACTAATTCCGAACGCTTTTCATAGAGTACTATGTTTAGTTGGTCTAACTGGGTGCAGTACTTGTTGGAATCAATCATTTGATTTTCCAGAAAGAGTTCATGGTAGAGGACTCCCTTCTAATTTCACCATACACACAACACCATCTTCTTCGGATGAAGACTGGCCTTTGGTGTGGTTGATGGTAGTTTATTTCACTTGCCCCACAATCTTTTCTGTTACACATTATTGTAAAGTACCGTATTTTGCTGTGTATAACACACTTCTGTGTAAAATGCGCACCCATGTTTTTGTGTACATTATACCCGGGATTATTATACCCATGGTATGTAATCATTATACCCATGTATAATGTGCATCCTTATTTTTCCCTCAAAAATTTGGGCAAAAATGTGTGTATTATATGTGGCAAAATATGATATCCACTTTTCATCACTTGTCACAATTTATTTTAAAACAGAATATTTTTGTTACATTTAAGTAGAAAACTGCAAGGGGAAATACAGTCAGGAAGGGTTTTTTTCGCTCAACTTCTGTGGACCCAACACCGAAGCGAATAACATAACCAAACTGGTGCAAATGATTTTCAACACTTGATTTGGATATTTTGAGTATGTCAGCTATCTCCCGCATGGTATAACATTGATTATTCTCAATTAATGTCTTGATTTGATCACTATCAACTTCAACTGGTCTATCTGACTGTGAAGCATCACCCAGCAAGAAACCTCCAGCGCAAAACTTCACAAACCACTTTTGACATGTTTGAGCAGTCATGGCACCTTCTCCATACACTGTAAATATCCATTTTTTTGTGTTTCTGTTGTTTTTACCTTTCTTGAAATAATAAAGCATAATATGCCAAAATGTTGCTTACTTTCTTCTATCTTCAATATTAAAATGGCTACACAAAAATTCACCAATTTTGATTTTTTTTAAATGCATGCTGTTATGACAGCTGTCACAACACAATCTAACAAAAAAAATTTTAATGAAGTTAAAGACAACTAAGCACTACTAAAGAGATCTTATGGAAAAATTGAACAAATGTTTTAGCCAACCCAATATAAATACACTGGCCCAGAGCTCTTTGCATTTGCTTTCTTCTCTCCTCCCCCAGACCAGTGCGCAAACACTATGTGTGCTCAAAGAAGTTGTTTGGCCATTCTGAAACTAACAATTTCTTATGAATTTGAACAAAAAGTTATTTACAAAATGTGTTATTTTACTATCTCTACTTTGAACACATTATCAGGCACTTCAGAACATCTAAAAAGACTACATATTTCCAAAAAGTATTCAGTATTGTCAACATCATAGTGAAGAATAAAATGCACATACAAAAGAATGGTTTTAATACGAAAATTTATTCTAAATATGACCAGTATGACATAGAAGCCTCTTCTCCCCAGAGACCTTCAACTCCATGTTATCTAACCCACAGAACATACATAGACATGTGTCCAACCTGGTGTTACTTCTAGAGGTAGTTTAATGATTCGATGTCAAAAGTCATTTCTAGAATGAGTTTTCTGTGATTTTATCTTTTCTATATCTTTTCCACAATTTTTTTCAAATGTTCGTTTACAAGACATGCAATTTTCTAACTCTACTTTATCATAAGTGGGCAACCTTTTCTACAAGGCCTAGATGTAGCAGAAGTTTTCTTTTAAAAGGTTGGGGAAAATTGAAAGCAGCTCTTCCATATTACACAGAGGCCTTTTAAAACATGATCACAAAATCTTCCCCAAGGGTTGTGGGCACTTCCTATTGGCCCATTGCAGTAGATCATTATTCTACCATTTCTAGCTTCCAAAGTCATAACCTATCTCACCTGAGGGATGCCAACAGTTCCAATCATCATTTTCCTAGGGTTCTTTTCATTTTGGGGCTCCGAAGTTCCCTGTCCATTTGTCTGAATGAGGGGTTGTTCCATTTTATTGAGACGCAGCAGTCACCACAGGTCCTAGATCTGTGCAACTTAGCTGAACGCTGTGGTGGTCAAGTTCACAACCCACCTGCCTAACACTGTGGTGGTCAAGTTTGCAACCAACCTGCTCTGTCCTCAGTGACCCTTATGTGGTCCCATTGTTCTCATCCCACCATGCGCTCTGCCCAAAGGGACTCTGTCCTCCATTACCTGGGCAGGGCGGGCAGTGGATTTCACTGTGGTCCAACCCAGACAGGATGGCCTGTTGGGCCCATTCTGGGAATCAGAGAGGTGACAATGTCCATCAGGTTGTGGGGGTGGAAAGTTCGCTACCACCTCGGGGCCTGCGCCAGGTGGTGGGTTGTGGTCCTCTGGCCTGGGTGCAGGGTCATTAGGGCAACTAGCTAGGCAAAGGACATGTTTCTTACTGCTCTGTCTGTCAGAAGTCAGTAACATTTGTTTTCCTTTTTTAATTGCAACAAAGCTAACAGGATCAGCTTAAGTTGTTAGCACTAAAAACCCTTGCATTTCCACCTTACAATTTCCAGTAACTCTGAATTCTCAAGATCTTAGTCACTGCACTAGGCAGGTTAAAGGAAACACCATTTTGCAATTGCTAATTTAAATACTACTTAATTTAAGTTTTAATCCATTTAATCTGGTCTTTCTTGGTTCTCGGCACACTAATGTCTCTTTTTCCAATGAAATTAAAATGATGTGTTTTATCTGGAAACAGTTAACCCTTAATCCTAATGTTTTAAAAAGAGTAGGAGAATATGTCCTAGAAATGGGAGGTGCCATGTTTGTATTTCAGGACTATTCCCCAACTTCCATTCACCAGGCCCTGTCTGCATCAAGGAGATTCTTACCTTTTTGTTTTTTCCACTCTGGAGTTCCAGTTAGTTTAAGTGAGTGTCTTTGACAGGAGTATAAATATGGAAGATTTGAGGTAGTCATCTTCTATCTGCTATATGGACAGGAAAGCAGAGAAAATTGGACTACAGAGGAAAGTTCAGATAGAGGACGATCCTGATGGCTTTTCAATACCACATTCCCTTATGTTACCAAAGACTTGCTGTATTTTTTTTCTCTCTTTAAAAAAAATTTTTATTTACTGATTTTGGAGAGAGAAATATCGATTTATGTGGGAGTTCAACCCCCTTGGTATTTATTCCTGTGACACCAAGAGCAGAGTTCCAAATGAGGAACTCGGCACAAACACAGCCATTGAAGGGGAACCAGTGTTCCCTCCCTCTTGGTTGTCCTGGTAAACATTACCTGACCGCTCTCTCACCCCTCTCCTCCCCTACCCCAGGAACAGATGCAATTGTTGGCAATTCTATGAACCTTTAGTAACCGGCTTCAATAAAAACCCTGGAAACCTGGGAATGGGAGTGTCCTCCTTGGAGAGGGCACTCTCCTTCTCTCCCCAGGCTTGCGACGCTGTAAAGCCTCCCATGTGTTTCACTCTCTGCCGAACACCCACAGGACAGGAAATGGACAGATTGATTGTTCCACCTGTTTATGCATTTGTTGGTAAAATCCTGTATGTACCTCAACTGGGGATTGAACCTGCAACCTTGGTGTGCCAGAATACACTCCAACCAACTCAGCTACCCAGCCAGAACTATTTTTTTTTCTCTTCTAATAAATACTTTCCCCTTTTCTATGAACTAATTTCAGTTGTTTTCTGTTCCTTCCAAAATATCCTAAGTGATAAAAGTTTATCCTTTCTTCCTTTTATTTCTTCAGAACAACTTCTCCGTGAAACCACCATTTGGAAATTACTGTCAAAATGTAATATACAGATACCATTTAACTAAGCATTTTTTTCACTTCTAGGTCTTTAATTTATAGAACTAGGGGAACAAGACTGAGAAGACATCCATTGCAACAATGTTTATAATAGAAAAAAGAAAGGGACATCATTATATGTCCTCTAGTTGAACATGTTGTCCAGTAATAAATTATTGTACACCAACACAATGAAATATAGTACATTTTAAGAAGAATGAGCTAGCTCTGTACTGATGGAAAGAGCTTCAAGACATATTATGTTCTGATTGATAAACAGTATAGTAGGATGAGCCCATTCATATGACCATTAAAACTCTAAATTTGTATATGTATAGGTGTATGTGTGCATGCGTGTGTGTAAATATGAAAAAGTCTAAAGTCATTCTAGAAAGGTTAGATTGGTTACGTGGGCAACTTTAGTTGTAAAGAGAGGATTTCCACTTTTACTGTATAAAATATGCTTCCATATAGTTTGTGTTTCATAAGGATGCATGCAGATAATTGGATTTTTTATGATTACTTTTATTTACTTATTCATTTCTTCATTCATTCATTTTTATTGTTGTTCAAGTACAGTTCTCTCCATTTTCCCACCATCACTTTCCCCAGCCTCACCCACCTCTACTCTGACCCTCAATCCTACTCTCCTTTGGCTTTGTCCATGGGTCCTTTATACATTTTCCTTGACTTGCCCCTTCCCTTTCTTTCCCCCATTATACCCCTCCCCTCTGGTTACTGTCAGTTTGTTCTTTATTTCAACGTCTCCGGTTATATTTTGCCTGCTTGTTTGTTTTGTTGATTAGATTCCACTTATAGGTGAGATCATATGGTATTTGTCTTTCGCTGCCTGGCTTATTTCACTTAGCATAGTGCTCTCCAGTTCCATCCATGCTGTCGCAAAGGGCAGGAGCTCCTTCTCTCTTTCTACTGTGTAGTATTCCATTGTGTAAATGTACCACAGTTTTTTGATCCACTCATTTACTCATGGGCACTTAGGCGGTTTCCAGAACATGGCTATTGTAAATTGTGCTGCTATCAACATTGGGGTGCATAGGTTCTTTTGAATCAGTGTTTCAGGGTTCTTAGGGCATAATACCAGGAGTGGAACTGCCGGGTCAAAAGGCAGAATCATTTTTAGTTTTTTGACAAATTTCTATACTGTTCTCCACAGTGGCTGCACCAGTCCGCATTCCTATCAACAATATACTAGAGTTCCCTTTTCTCCACAACCTCACCAGCACTTATTGTTTGTTAATTTGTTTATTATGGCCATTCTGACTGGTGTGAAGTGGTATCTCATTGTGGTTTTCATTCGCATCTCTCTGATGGGTAGTGATGCTGAGCATCCTTTCATATGTCTCTAGGCCCTGTGTATGTCCTCCTTGGAGAAGTGTCTGTTCAGGTCCTTTGCCCATTTTTTAACTGGATTTTTTGTCTTCCTGAAGTTGAGTAATGTGTGTTCTTTATATATTTTGGAGATCAAGCCCTTGTCCGAGGTATCACTGGCAAATATATTTTCCCATACAGTTGGTTCTCTTTTCATTTTGATGATGTTTTATTCAGCTGTGCAGAAGCTTTTTATTTTGATGAAGTCTCAATTGTTTATTCCTTCCTTTATGTCCCTGGCTCTAGGAGATATATTGGTTAAAATATTGCTGTGTGGAATATCTGAGATTTTCCTGCCTACATTCTCCTCTAGGACTTTCATGGTGTCGCAACTTATACTTAAGTCTTTCATTCATTTTGAGTTTATTTTTGTGTATGGTGTAAGTTGGTAGTCAAGCTTCATTTTTTTACATGTAGTTGTCCAGATCTCCCAACACCCCATTTGTTGAAGAGGCTGCTTTTACTCCATATTATACTTCCTCCCCATTTGTCGAATGTTATTTGACAACAGAGACATGGGTTTATTTCTGGGCTCGGTAGTCTGTTCCATTGATCTATGTGTCTGTTCTTATGCCAGTACCAGACTGTTTTGCTTACAGTGGCCTTTAATATAGTTTGATATCAGGTATCGTGGTCCCTCCTACTTTGTTCTTCTCTCTCAAAATTGCTGTGGCTCATTTATGGTTCCATATAAATTTTTGATATGTTTGTTCTATATCTGTGAAGTATGGTATTGGTATTTTAATAGGGGTTGCAGTAAATCTATAAATTGCTTACGGTATTATGGACATTTTCATGATGTTAATTCTTTCAATCCATAAATACGGTATATGCTTCCATTTAATATGCATATATTAAAGAGTCTTTGCCTGGTTTTTGTCTTCCTTAATTTCTTTCTTCAGTATTGTGTAGTTTTCTGAGTACAGGTATTTTACCTCCTTGGTTAGGTTTATTCCTAGGTACTTTATTTTTCTTGTTGCTATAGCAAATGGGATTTTTTCCTTGGTTTCTGCTTCTGATATTTCATTGTTGGTGTACAAAAATGCCTTTGATTTCTGAATATTGACTTTGTATCCCACTGCTTTGGCAACTTCACTAATTAGGGCAAGCAGTATTTTTGGTGGAGTCTATAAGGTTTTCTATGTACACTAACATGTCATCTGCAAGCAATGATAGTTTTTTACTTCCTCCTTTTCAATTTGGATTCCTTTTATTTCTTTTTCTTGTCTAATCACTGTGGCTAGGACTTCTGATACTACATTGAATAGAAGTAGTGAAAGCACACATCCCTGTCTTGTTCCTGATCTTAGTGGGAAAGCTTTTAGTTTTTGCCCATTGAGTATGACGTTGGCTGTAGGTTTTTCATAAATGCCTTTATTAAGTTGAGGTGTGCTCCCACTTTGCTGAGTGTTTTGATCATAAGTGGGTGCTGTAACCAATCAAATGCTTTTTCCACATCAGTTGATATGATCATGTGACTTCTGTCTTTCCTTTTGTTTATGTGATTATGTTTAATGACTTGCAAATATTGTATCATTCTTGCATCCCTGGGATGAATCGCACTTGATCATGGCATGTGATCTTTTTAATGTATTGCTGGATGTGGTTTACCAATATTTTGTTGAGGATTTTAGTGTCTATGTTCATCAGCGATATTGGTCTGTCATTTTCTTTCTTTGCTGTGTCTTTACCTGGTTTTGGGATTAGGATAATGCTGGCTTCAAAAAAGGGTCTGGCAGTCTTCACTTTTCTTGGATTTTTTGGAATAGTCTGAGAAGGATAGGGGTTATACCATCCTTAAATGTTTTGTAAAATTCTCCTATAAATCCATCCAGGCCAGGACTTTTGTGTGCTGGGGTTTTTTTTTTATTACTGCTTCAATTTCACCAGCTGTTATTGGTCTGCTCAGGCTTTCTGCTTCTTCCCCATTTAGTTTTGAAAGATTATATTTTTCTAGAAATTTGTCCATTTCACTCTGGTTGTCAAATTTCTTGGCATATAGTTGTTTGTAGTAATTTCTTACAATCCTTTGTATTTCTATGGTATCAGCTGTAATTTCCCCTCTTTCATTTCTGATTTTATTTATTTGGGTCCTCTCCCTCTTTATCTTGGTGAATCTGGTTAAAGGCTTGTCAATTTTGTTTATCTTTTCAAAGAACCAGCTCCTGGATTTATTGAGCCTTTGAATTGTTCTTTTAGTCTCGATGTCATTCAGTTGTGCTCTAATCTTTACTTTTTTCCTTCCTTCTACTCAATCTGGGCTTTGTTTGTTGTTGTTCCTCCAGTTCTTGTAGATGTAGGGTTAGGTTGTTTATTTGAAACGTCTCTATCTTTTTTAGGTAGGTCTGTATTGCTATGAATTCCCTCTCAGGACTGCCTTCACTGTGGCCCATAGGTTTTGAACTGTTGTATGTTCATTTTCATTTGTTTCCAGAAACTTTTTTATTTCTTCCTCGATCTCATTGTTAATTCCCTCATTGTTTAATAGCATGCTATTCAGTCTCCATGAATTTGAATTTTTTTGAATTTTTTCCTTGAGATTGGTTTCTAGTTTCAAGCTGTTGTGGTCTGAGAAAATGCTTGTTATGGCTTCAATTTTCTTAAATTTCTTGAGGCTTGTTTTGTGTCCTATCATGTGGTCTATCTTTGAAAATGTTTCATGTGCCTCTGAAAAGAATGTGTATTTTGCTTCTTTGGGATGAAAGGTTATATGTATATGTGTGTGTATATATATATATATATATACATATATATATATATATATATATATATCTGTGTGTGTGTGTGTGTGTGTGTATATACACACACACACACATTTGACCTAATGTGTCCCTCAGTTCCACAATACCCTTGTTGATTCTTTGATTGGAAGATCTAGCCATTGTTGACATGGGGTATTAAAATCTCCTACTATAATTGTGTTGCTTCTTTATCTTTCTTGAAGTCCTCCAAGATTTGCCTTATATATTTGGGTGCTCCTATGTTGGGTGCATATATACTTACAATATTTATATCTTCTTGATGGATTCTCCCTTGAGTATTATGAAGTGTCCTGTGTCCCTTCTTATGGCCTTTCTTTTGAAGTCTATTTTGTCTGATAAAAGTATTGCTACCCTGGTTTTTCTTCCTGTCCATCTGCTTGGAATATATTTTTCTAACCCTTCACTTTCGGTCTGTGCAGGTATTTTGTTCTTAGGTGGGTCTCTTGTAGGTAGTATATTTATGGGTCATGTTTTCTTATCCGTTCAGCCACCCTATGTCTTTTGATTAGAGCATTTACACCATTTACATTTAAGGTTATTATCGATGGGTACTTATTGCAATTTTACCCCCTTTGTACCTATGTTCCTCTCTCTCACACACTCTTCATCTTCTTAAAGCAATCCCTTTAGCATATCTTCCAATGCTGGTTTGGTGGAGGTGTATTCTTTTAACCTTCTTTTGTCTGGGAAACTCCTTATTTCAACTTCCATTTTAATTGAGAGCCTGGCTGGGTAGAGTAGTCTTGGATTCAGGCCTTTGCTTTTCATTACTTGGGATATTTCTTGCCATTCCACTCAGACTTGTAGTGTTTCTCTGAGAAGTCATCTGCTAGCCCTTGTATGTTACTTCTTGTTTCTCCCTTTCTGCCTTTAAGATTCTCTCTTTGTTTCTGAATTTTGCCATTTTAATTATGATGTGTCTTGGAATGGATCTCTTTGGGTTCCTCTTGTTTGGGACTTTCTGTGCTTCCTGGACTTGTGTGATCGTTTCTGTCATCAGATTAGGGAAGTTTTCCATCATTACTTTTTCAAAGAGGTTCTCTATTCCTTGCTCCTCTTCTTCTCCTTCCGGTATCCCTATTATTCAGATATTATTGTGTTTCATATTGTCCTGTAGTTCCCTTTACCCTGCTTTGTTCTTTTTGAGTCTTTTTTCCTTTTCTTGCTCTTTCTGGGGCCATTTTTTCTACCTTGTCCTCCAGCTTCCTGATTTGATCCTTTTCTTCATCTAGCCTGCTTTTGATTTCTTCTACTGTGTTCTTCAATTCAGAAATTGTATTCATTTCCTCTTGGCTCTTGTTAATTGTTTCTATGTCCTTTTTCATGCTGATATAGTTTACAGTAAGTTCCTTGTAGCTTCCCTGTAGTTTTTGGTAATTCTCACTGAGCTCATTGAGCTTCCTTATAACCAATATTTTGAACTCACTATCTGAGAGTTGACTTGCCTCTATTTCATTTAACACTCTTTCTTGGAATTCCTCCTGTCCTTTCAATTAGGGGTTGTTTCTTTGTCTCCGCATTATTTGTGAGACACTTCTTGTTTGCTTCTGCTTCTTAAGTTGATCTGTTTTGACTCCCTGACTTTGTGGTGTAACTTCTATGGTAGGAGACCTGTGAGATTCAGTGTAGCAGTCTCCTCAATCTCCTGAACTTGATGCTTGTGGGATGCCCTTTATGCTGTTTATGTTGGTTCTCTGGATGTATTGGGTTTTGATTGTTGTTGGATCGATCTTTGGTGGGTCCTTCCCTCTAGCTGGTTGACTGAGGGTCACTCCTCCCATCATATCTCGTATGCTGTTGTGCAGGTGCTGCCAGAAGAAAACCACAAAGCCCTGGAAAAAAACCCACACCCACAAAAATAACTTCCCCCTTCAATCCCACTATCAACAGCAAATGAACCAGTATTAACAAGAGTATAAAGAGATTAAGGCTATTACAAAAAAGGAGAGCAAATATGAGATGACCTACTGAAAGAAAAATGATTTTGAGAGGGCAGAGGAGCACTAATGAGACTTGGGAGTCAGTGCAATGGAAAGAGAAAAAGGAAAATTTACATCATGAATAAAAAAGGGAATGAAGAAGGTGGAATGAAGTATGAGAAGGGAAGCATATAGTATTAGGTTTAAACAAAAGTTAAAAGAAAATAAAATGAGAGAGCAAGAAAGAAAAAGGAAGGGAAAAAAGTGAATAACTAATAAAAATACAGGAGCCAAATTGGAGAGGAAGACCCACCATAGCATTATCAATGACAAATGAGATAAAATTAATATAGGTGTGATGGGAATATGGGGGGAAAAAAGAAAGTAAGAAAAGCTTAAGAGATGTCTAGAGGAATAGGAAGTGATTTTGAAATGATAGAGGGAGAGGGCACACTAAGTGTGAGAAACAAAAACCAGGCTAAGACAGGGAAAAACCTGAGATGAAAAAGAAAATTAAAAAATGGAGAATAAAGAAAAATGAAGGGCAGGATGAAAGAGAAAAAGAAGAATGAAAAGAACAGGCTAAGACAAGGCAAAATTAAAAATTTGAGACAAAAAAAGAGTAGGAGAGGGGACTGGTAAAATTTGATATTTGAAATACAAAATTAGTGAAGACCTAGAGATAAAATTGAAAAAATGCAACAACAGCTACCCTATCCACAACGAACTAGCAAAGACTGCTAAAGGTGGAGAGAGAACGCAGGTATTTTAAGAGTGGGGAAAAAGGATGTGAGATGACAAATTTCAAGAAAACTGGTTTTGTGAGGCTAGACAGGGGGAGAAACAGTAAGAGTACAGAATGGAAACAAGTTGTATTAAGAAGATAACAAAATTTAAAACAAAAATGATGACAGGAAAGAAGAAGGTAAAATGGGGTAAGAGAAGGAAGGGGCAAAATATGTGAATTGAAATAAACTGCAGTATAAAATCTAGTGACTTACTTAGTATGCACAAACTTGATGGACAAGAAATTAATGTTAAAAATATATGCAGGAAAGAAAATATCGCAAATCATGGGGAAGAACACAGTGGATTTCGTCTTGGTAGCCTCTGGTATTTACCATTGGTTTTTTATTTCTGGATTCGCTTCTGGTGATGTCAGATGTTGACGCCATCTGATCTTAGGCAGCCTGTTGGAGACTTCCAGGGATCTACTGTCTATGGCTGACTCTTTCAGTTGTTAATCTAGTCACTGCACTCAGTAGCAGGCTTAAGCACCATAAGGTGGGGCAATATCCCTCCTGGGGTCATGGCTATTGTTTCCCCTCAAGCTGCTGGTGTTCTGAGGGGAGTGGTCTGCCTGAGCAGGATGGTGGCTGCAGAATGGGGGAAGACTCAGCACCAGGATCCCGGGGTCTACTCTCTAAGTTCGCTCACCAAAGTTTCCATCCCCGGCCTCTCTTCAGGTGTCTTTAGCCCACTCTGCCCCTGCCTTTGCCAGAGCCCAGGGTAAGTGGCTACAAATGAAAATTTGTGCACTGGCCCTTTAAACCACTCTTTGCATCACTGGCCGTCCATCTCTAGCAGAGTGGAACCCTGCCACTTTTCGCCACTGGTGGTTATCTGCGTACTTTTTGGGCTCTGGTGTTCTAGGTTCGGGATCCCAGCTTACGGTTTAGACCCCACTCATCTCAGGGGGATCCAACCAGTTGCTTAATTATCCCTTTGGTGCTGCTGCCTGTGGGTGCTCAGCCAGCCTTTGAGAATCTCCACTGCACTCCTTATCAGTCAGGTTGTGCTGAAGCTGATTCTTCTGTCTGTCCAAGGTTATAAGGCTTCTCTCTCTCTGCTCTTGGATATGTTTTTAAAAATCAAAATCTTAATGGATTTGTAGTGGGTTTAAAATATGCCCACAAATCCTAGAATATTCTTCCCCTTAAGAGGCAAAATTAATTCCCCTCCTCAAGAATGTGGGATGTTTCCTTCTCAGACCAATTATTTCTCCAAGAAACCAGAGCTTCTGAAAAACAGCATGTAGACTGAACACTGAGGGAATCTACTGCCATTAGATTGGTCATTGTTTCTTGCCTTTTTTAGTGGGAAAAGTTAGAAATACATATTTTTGTTTTTAAAAAAGAAAACAGGTTATGAATTCACAATGTACAAAACAGAGTGTTTGGATGAAGGTGTTTTCATGATGTAGATGAATATGCAGGTTCCCATTCTTCTTTCTCCAATTACTTTTATAAAATTCAGCTGTTAAGGACACAATATCAAATTATTTTTTTCTTATGATAATGAAATTTTTACAATTATCACCTCTTTTTCTAATATAGTTACTTGTCTCTGAATTGCTCCAATAAATTGAGCTCTTTCATAACTGAAATTAGCATCCCTTTTTGGTCTAGCTACATATTTTTAAAGTACTTTTGAGGTAGAGTAGGGGAGGAAAACTTTTCCCTCCTAGGTCTTTGGCTGGCCTGATAATTAAATTGATATAAGACAGATTAACAGGAGAAAAACAAATTTAATTTCTTATGTATAGGAGTTCCATAAAGACATGAGAGACTCCCAAACAATCAGGCAATTGAGGTTTATATGCCATCCTAAGTTAAGAAGCCAGACTTCAAAAGGGAGAAAGGCAATCCACAGGAAAATGGGAAGTGCAAATGTCTGGTAGAAGTTTACCATGCCACGTAGATGTTCTGACTTAAAAAATTACCTCATAATACTAACTCTCTTCCTGGTACAGGCCTCCTCTATAATTTCTTTTAGGCAGTTGAAGAGGTAAAAAGCTCTTCTTTAGTCTGTTGGGCTTTGAATGTCTTCAGCTCAAAATAATCCCCAGGCCAAAGTGGCATATTTGGGGGTAGCCTGCTCTGAACCCCATCAATACGTACATGATAAATACATAATACATGTCAGTGTGTTAATTAGTCATGGTTTGGAAGACTCAATATTGTTAAGATTATCAGTTCTTACAATATTTATCTATATAATCAATACAATAAAAATAAAAATCATTACTTTTTTAAAATATAAAGTGACAAGTGAATTCTATATATAAAAATGAGAAGGACCTAGAATAGGCAAAACAATTTTTAAAAAGAAAAAGATGGAGGATTTATACACTCTGAATTTCAGGTCTACTATAAAGCCCAAGTAAGCAAAATCATGGGATAGTGGCATGTGGATAAATATAAAAATCAATACACACAAATAGGGAATCCACAAATAGATCCATATGTATACATTGTCAACTGCTTTTTGATAAACTGATAAAAGTAGTTCAAAAAGGGAAGGTCTTTTCAACAAATGTTACTAAAATAATAAAAACAGTATGAACAAAAAAATGAATCTTGATCCTAACTTCATACCATCTACAAAAATTAACCCAAAATTAATCTAGGTTTAAATATAAGAGCTATAGCTATAGAACTCCTAAAGGAACACAAGTGAATTTTTGCAATCTTGGTTGCCAGGGTTCGGCATACTATGGACTGTGGATTAAATCTGATCTGTTTTTGCAAATATAATTGTATTGGGACATAGCCATGTTCATTCAATTAAGTATTGCCCATAGCTGCTTTCACACTACAATAGCTGATTTGAGTAGTTATAACAGACACCATCCGGTCTACAAAATGTAAAATATTTACTTTCTGGTCCCTACCAAAAACTTTCACAGGCCCTTGAAGTTAAACATATACTTACAATATGACCTAGCAATTCTACTCCCAGGTGGAAAAGGAACATATGTTCCCTGAAAGACTTACACACAGATATTCAGAGCAAATTTTTCATAACAAACAAAACTGGAAACAACCCAAAAGCCCATCAGCAGATAAATGGATGGAAAAAAAAAAAGCATGGTTCATCTACACAATAAAATGCCACTCCCCATTAAAAAGGAAAAAATACCCTACTAAACATACAACAACATGGATGACTCTCAAAAATATTATATTGAATAACATATAAAAGATATACACTATATAACTTCATTTATATGAAATTCTAGAATAGGCACAACCAATGTAATTTGATTGAAAATAGATCATGGGGTTCTTGGAGCAGGGCACCAGAAGTCGGGGTGACTGCAAAGGGAATGAGGAAATTTTCGGGGGTGATCTTGTCTGTGGTAGTGTTTACATTTCGCAGAACCCATTGTACATTTAAAATGTGCACATTTTGCCCTGGTCAGGCGGCTCAGTTGGTTGGAGTCTCGCCCTGTACACCAAAGAAGGTTGTGGGTTTGATCTTCGATCAGGGTACATACCTAGGTTGTGGGTTTAGTCCCTCAATGGGGCATGTACAGGAGGAAACTCATTGATGTCTCTCTCTCCCCAAACCCCTCTCTCTAAAAACAATTAAAAAACATGTACTTGGGTGAGGATTTAAAAAAAAAATCAATGTGCATATTTCATTTAATTTTTATATCCATACAGTTGATTTTAAAAGTAAAAGAAAATTAAAATGAATCAAACTTGATCTATTACAATGAAAACAAATATAAAAGCAAAGTCTCACTTTAGTATAACATTTGAAATAACCTATGCAGAAATGGACCTTAGGTCTGAAGTCTATTTCTGATGTAAGTGCCTTAAGAGACTAACCTTGGATCCTTGTAAGTAAATTGTCAGGAATGTGCTGTGTTGGTTTGTGCTGGTTACCAATGGATAAGCATAAAGAAATGTAACATTTTTGGTTGTACTCTACTGATTTCCCATCAACATACTGGAAACCATCAACTTATGACAGCATATAGTAAACAGGAAGGCATATAACCTAAGTCTTCCCTCTTGGAAGAGGACATAAATTTATAAAGACTCTCAAATTAGGAGGGAGAAAAGCATCTGTAGCCTGGCAGAATCCTCACTCTAGTTGGGCCTTCTGATCAATGGCCATAAAACCACTAAGGAAGTCCAGGGAACCAGAGCTTGGTACCTTTAACTGTTCACATAGTTATCACCCTGTGGATGTCCTCATAAACTTGGCCATCAAAGACACCTTATATTCTGTAACACTATCTCTGGGTATTTTTTAATCACATCATTATCCCCAACTCTGATACTCACGTCTGGAAAATCCCCCAAAAACAAAATCTTTGACAAGAATGGAATAATTTGAGTTGGCAGGATGAGTTTATTCTAAATGCATACAAGCTCTTTTCACTTTAGTTGCTAAACAGATCATCTTTTATCAAGATTCAACTTGAAATACATATGCTTCATAGCTTGCAGATTTGGTTGGAAAACATGAAGGAGGATAATCTCATGCTACTAATAGCTTTCATCAACTTCTAGTTTCTCACAGTTCTAGAACATGGAAAAGCAAAGATCGAGGCACTGGAAGATCTGGAGTCTGGTGAAGGCCTGTTATCTGGTTAGTAGATGGCTATCTTCTTGCTGTGCCCTTCCATGGCAGAAAAAGTGAGAGAGATCTCTCCAGGGATTATTTTATAAACACCCTTTTTCATATTTAGGATGTTCCTCCTATTCCTGTAGTATTTAACAGTTTTGAAGATGACAGGGTGATGGATTCTGCCAAAAGCCTTTTCTATATTAATTGAGGTAATGATGTGGTTGTTTGTTTTTCTTCATTCTTTTAATGTAATATATTATAGTCTTTGATTTTCTTGTTGAACCACCTGTGCATTCCTGGGATAAATGCCAATTGATTATGCTGTATCCCTTTAATATGTTGCTAGATTTGGTTTGCTTGTATTTTGTTGAGGATTTTTGCACTTATATTAATAAGGCAAATTGGCCTGTAGTTTTCTTTTCTTGTCATAGTGTTATCTGGTTTTAGTATTGGAGAAATTCTGGCTTAGAATGAGTTAGGAGATATTCTAATATGCTGATGGGAAATCAATACAGCACATCCCAAAACATTTACATTTCTTTACACTTATCAGTTGGTGACCAACACAAACCAACTCAGTACTTTCCTAACCATTTATTTAAAGGGATCAAGGATTAGTCTCCAAGGTACTAATATCAAATTCTATTTTTTGAACATTTTAAGAAGAATAGATATTTCTTCTTTAAATAACTGGTAGACTTCATCATTGAAGCTATCTGGCCCTGGTCTTTTCTTTGTTGGGAAGTTTTTGATTACTGATTTTTTATTCCACTTCTTATAGGCTTGTTCAAATTTTCTATTTCTTCTTGAGTTAGTTTTGGTAGTTTGTGGGTTTCTATTAAGTTGCCCATTTCATCTAGGTTATGTAATTTGTTGGTGTACAATTTTTCATTGTGTTCTCTAATAATCCTTTTTATTTCTGTAAGAGCAATAGTAACATCCCCACAGTCTTTCTTTATTTTAGTAATGTCGATCTTTTCTATTTTTCTCTTGGTCAATCTAGCTGAAGATTTGTCATTGTTGTTTATCTTTCCAAATAACTACTTTTATTGTTCTGTTGATTTTCCATTCCCTATTTTATCTCTCTTCTAATTTTTGTATTTTCTTCCTTCTTTTGGCTTTTGGTTTGGCTTAGGAGCTTCTCTAGTTCCTTAAGGTGTAATTTTGGTTATTTGAGATCTTTCTTCTCTTTTAACATAGGCATTTACATTACAGACTTCTCTCAGAGTACGGTTTTTGCTGCGTCCCGTAAGTTGATATATTGTTTTCATTTTCTTTTGTCTCAAAGTATTTCCTCATTTCCCTTGTGCTTTTTTCTTTGCCCCAATGATGGGTTTAGAGCATGCTGTTTAAGTTCCATGTATGTGGAATTTTCCAGTTTTCTCTGTTATTGATTTCTAATTTTATTCAATTCTGGCCAGAGTAGATACTTTATGTGATTTCAATCTTTCAAAATATTTTGAAATTTGTATTGTAGCCTAATATGTGGTCTATTCTGCAGAACTGTTCCATGTACACTTGAGAAAAAATGTCTATTTAATCATGTTTTGGTATGGAATGTCCTGTATATATCTGTCAGGTCTGCGGATATATATTTTTGTTCAGGTTCTCTATTTCCTTATTGCTCTTCTCTTTAGCTTTCTATCTATTGTTGAAAAATGGGGTATTAAAGTCTCCAATGACTGTTGTAGAATTGCCTATTTCTCCCTTTAATACTGCCCATTTTTTTCTTTGTACATTTTTTAGCTATGTTGTTATGTGCGAACATGTTACTGAACAGCAACTGAAGTCCTGATGCCTGCCACCATCCTCAAGGCAAAATTTCAGAGACTAAGGTTTGGCGATAAAGAAAAGGAGTCTTTATTCAAAAGTTTCACAGTTTTGGAATAACAGCTCTCCACATGCATTAGTCACCTTATGCCTATCAATTAAAACTAAACTCTTTAGTCCTACCAATATGGAGGCATGGATAGATACACTTTTCCTCCTCGCACAACCAATCAAGGACAAAAAATTTAAAAACAAAGGATAACCAGAGCCGCCAGAAAACTGAACTGAATGGAAGTCCAACAACCAAGGAGTTGAAGAAACATTCATCCAAACTGGTAGGAGGGGCAGAGACAGGCAGCCAGGACTGAGAGGACACACAGCAAAGCAGTGGCTGGAGGAGCAGGCGGTCCCACATTTGTGTTTGGATAAACCAGGAGGAACAACTGGGGAGTGAGACAGAACTCGAAACCTAGGATTCCAGCACAGGGAAATAAAGCCTCAAAACCTCTGGATGTAAAAACCTCTGGGGGTTGCAGCAGCAGCAGAAAATCCCAGCCTCACAGAAGAGTTCTTTGGAGAGACTCACAGGGTTCTAGGATGTACACAAGCCCACCGACCCAGGAACCAGCACCAAAAGGGCCCAAATTCCTTGTAGGTAGTGGGGGAAGTGACTGAAAGCTGGCAGAGAGCCAATCAAGTGGCATTGTTCCCTCTCTGACCCATCCCCCACACACAGCACCACAACACAGCCAAGTGGGTTGCTCTGCCCTGGTGAATACCTAAGGCTCCGCCCCTTTCAACATAAAAGCTTCAGAGAGACAAAAAAATATGGCCCAAATGAAAGAACAGATCAAAGCTCCAGAAATATAACGAAGTGATGAGGAAATAGCCAACCTATCGGATGCACAATTCAAAACACTGGTAATCAGGATGTTCACAGAAATGGTTGAGTATGGTCACAAAATAGAGGAGAAAGTGAAGGCTATACACAGTGAAATAAAGAGAAATATACAGGGAACCAAGAGTGAAGGGAAGGAAACTGGGACTCAAATCAATAATTTGGAGCAGGAGGAAGAAACATTCAACCAGAACAGAATGAAGAAACAAGAATTCAAAAAAAATGAAGAGGCTTAGAAACCTCTGGGACAACTTTAAACATTCCAACATCTTAATCATAGGAGTGCCAGAAGACGAGGAAGAGCAAGACATTGAAAACTTATTTGAAAACATAATGGAGAACTTCCCCAATCAGGAGAAGGAAATAGACTTCCAGGAAGTCCAGGAAGTTCAGAGAGTCCCAAAGAAGCTGGACCCAAGGAAGCACATACCAAGGTACATCATCATTACATTACCGAAAATTAAAGATAAGGAGAGAATCTTCAAAGCAGTAAGACAAAAGGAGACAGTTCCCTACAAAGGAGTTCCCAGAAAACTATCAGCTGACTTCTCAAAAGAAACCTTACAGGCAAGAAGGGGCTGGAAAGAAGTATTCAAAGTCATGAAAGCCGAAGACCCGCATCCAAGATTACTCTATCCAGCAAAGTTATCATTTAGATTGGAGGGGCAGATAAAGTGCTTCCCAGATAAGGTAAAGTTAAAGGAGTTCATCATCACCAAGCCCTTATTGTATGAAACGTTAAAGGGACTTATTTAAGAAGATGATCAAAAATATGAATGGTAAAATGACAAACTCTAGAACAGGAACAGAATCACGGAAATGGAGATCACATGGAGGGTTATCAGTGGGAAGGGGGAAGAGGGAGAATGGGGAAAAGGGACAGGGAATAAGAAGTATAAATGGTAGGCGCAAAATAGACGGGGAGGTTAAGCATAGTATAGGAAATGGAGAAACCAAAGAACTTGTATGTATGACCCATGGACATGAACTAAGGTGAATCCTGGTGGGAGATGGGGTGCAGGGCAGAGAGAAATAAAGGGCAGAAAACAAATGGGACAACTGTAATGGCATAATCAATAAAACATATTTTTTTAAAAGTGTAACTCTTTAGTTCCAGCTTTAATCACTTAAACCTATCAATTAAGGCTAAACTCTAACACCTGAGTTCTCCTAGCATTTCCCTGCCCCCCCGTTATTTTAATTATCTATTTCTAAAGCAACATAATATACAAAAGCTACACAATTTTGGAAGAATGGCAGGCTTCTGCCACAGGGCTTGTCCCCTCTAGAACACCCAAAGAAGAATAACCCTACTGCCCTCTGCCAGGCCAGCCCAACCCTAGGCTCCACCTGGAGTTTCTTCCCATCCAAAATACCATCCATTGGGAAATTCAGGTAGCTGCAGCACAATCGCCCAGGCATCCTTGAAGAACAACAGCCAGAGAGAGCCCAAGAGAACCCGCACCCTTCTCAGAGCCCAAGAGTGCTTCTTTTATTTCAAATCTTCTAGCCCATAATTCCATGAGCTCTGGAGGCATGCAGCTTCTCAGCCAATCCTGTCCTAGACTGCTTACCATTGCCTCAGGCAAACCCTCCCTACTTCTCCCCACTGATCTGATCAGATTTCTCTGTATCAAGCAGGTTTATAATCGTGTTTTCAAACAGCAAGTGGGGGCCTGCTGCCCGCCACCACCCTCTAGGTAAAATTCCAGAGGCAAAGGTTTGGTGGTAAAGGAAAGGTGGCTTTATTCAAAAGTTTCACAATTTTGGAATAACAGCCTTCCACATGCATTATTCATTTAAGCCTATCAATTAAGGTTAACTCTTTAACACCTGAGCTTTATCATTCCCCCTGTTAGTTTTGAATTATTTTATTTCTATAGGGTTAGTTTACAAACTAAAACAACATAAGATACAAAAACTATGCAATTGAAGAATGGTAGACTTCTGTCTCTAGAACATCTAAGGCAGAATAACCCTGCCACCCTGTGCCAGGGCAGCCAAATGCTAGGCTGTGCCGAGTTTCTTCCCATCCAAAATACCACTGGTTGGGAAATGCAGGCATCTGCAAGCAGGATCACTCAGGCATCCTCGAGGAAGACAGCCAGAGAGAGCCAGAGAGCTGGCCTCTGCTCTCTTTTTATCATTCCCTGCACTCTGGAGCATTCAGCTTCTCAGCCAATCCCATCCTAGACTGTTTACCATTGCCTTGGGCAACCTCCTCCCATGGCCACTCCTTACTCCTCCCCAGTGATACGATCAGATCTCTCTGTATCGATTATAACTTCTTAATGAATTGGCCCTTTTATAATATACAATGCCCTTCTTTGATTCTTGCAACCATTTTTTTTTTACTAACAATCTATTTTATCTGATACCTATTTTTATCTGTTTATTTTCAACCTACTCATGTCTTTGGATCTAAAGTGAGTCTCTTACAGCACATGGTGGGACCATTTTTTAAATCTATTCTGTCATTCTGTTTCCACTTTTAATTGCAGAGTTTAATCCATTTACATTTAAAGTAGTTATTGATAAGACAGGCCTTATTTCTGTTATTTCGCTATTTGTTTTTTCTCTTTTTATCCCTTATTCCTCAATTTTCCATTACTTCCTTCTTTCGTGTTTATGTAATTTTTTAATATGTGCCATTTTTATTTCCTTCTATTTCCTTTCTTTGTGAAAAATTTAAGTTTTTTTTTAGTGGTTACCCTAGAGCATTATAGACTCTTAAAATTATAACACTCTATTTCATATTAATTCCATCTTCACTTCAATAGTATACTGAAACTTATATAGCTCATTTCCTCCCCCATATGCTGTTGGTATCATAAATTTCATCTTTACACACTGCCTTTACTAAAAGTCAACTGATTTATAACTGTTAATCATATATACAAAACCTTCACAGAACATCTAGAAGAGTGTATGATCAAACAACTGGGCACATAGCCTTCCCAAATTGACTCATAAAATTTAACCAGGACAATAATCATACCCCCCAAAATTCTTCAAGATAATACTTTTATTATTAGACTCAGCTGGGGACTCTGTTTAGGGTCTCATACAGCTAGAATCAAGATGTCCGCCAGCAAAGGCTCTGGGTAAGAATCTGCTTCCAGGCTTGCTCAGGTTGTGGGCAGAATTCATTTCCTTAGTGTGGTTTCTAGGTGGGTATTTCTATCCTTAAGCTAGCACCCATGGGTTGAGACCTTCTCGTGCTTCAGATCTCTACAAAGTTCCTTTCTGCTGCATCTCTATGACATTATTTTGCCTTTAGGGGTCCATGTGATTACATTGAGTTCACCTGGAAAATCCAGATTAATCCTTCTATCTTAAAGTCAGCTAGTTAGTGACCTTAATTTCATCTGCCAAGTCCTTTTTGCCATGTAATGCAACATAGCAGTAAGAAGAATACCAGGGGACAAATCATGGGAGTCAAAATTCTGCCTAGCACAATCCTCATTTGAAGAAATCAATAAACTAGAAATATTCCAACACAAAAGACTAGGGGATTTGCTCAAGATCATTCATGTTACTTAGCTTTATCAATTTTAATAATAATCGTGTCTAGTATAAGTCTGGAAATATGTATGTAAGGTGTTATCTCTGTTACCCACGCACTTCTTTTAAAAAAAATCAAACAGCAAATTGGGAGACTTTATACTACTACATGTAGTGTGTTATGAAATTCATTTAAATGAACTGGATAAGTGCTTAGTGCAATGCCAAGAATTCAATAAATCACATATTGTTGTTATTCCCATTTTCAAGATAAGGCACTGTGGCTCTAAGAGGTGACCTAATTTGCCCAAGACCACATGGCTTAGTGATCTAGCATGACTTCCTATAAATATTGTTCAACTTCAAATGTGGAAATAAATTTAAAATATTGCATGCAATGAACCTGGTTAACATAATGCCTGGCAAATTTTAATTAGTATTATTATTAAAATGACACACAAGATAACCTATTACCCTAAATAGACATGAGAATTCTAAAAGTTACTTAGCACTGAATGAATTTAGTTCAAATTCCCTATCCGGCTCCAATTTACAGTTGACCCTTGAACAACAGGGGTTGGGGTACCCACCCCTGGTGCAGTAGAAAATTTACATATAACTATAATTAGCCCTCAGTACATGTGGATTCCCAACCAGGGAATTTACCCTTGAACAACTCCAGTTTGAACTGCTTGGGTCAACTGAACTGCAGTCGATTGAAAACCCCTGTTGCTCAAGGGTCAAACTGTAACAGGGAATAAAAACTTTATATTACTCTGACTTACCATGAAATGGAATTAAAATCAGATGTACTAACAAACTGATAAAAAGAACTTACATACTGACAGTTTCTTCGTAAGCATATTGCAAACGCCTGCAATATGCTTACGAAGAAACTGTCAGTATGTGAGTTCCTGCTTGTACAAGAAATGGCCCTGACCACGACTTCAGGTGATGCAGATTGCCCAACTGCAGGAATGTGGCTCACATCAACCAGTTCCAGGATGTTTGTCATTAAAGATCCATATCCAGACCACCAAGGACACTGCCAGCGCATTCACAGGCTCTCCCCTTGAGCTCTTTGTTCTCCTTGTCCTTCTTCATTCTTATAAAAACCCCTGCCTGCACTGAGATGTTAATATGGTCTTTGAGAGGAGAGTCCCTCATCTTCCAGGTGGCCAGCACCTAAATAAAACCACTTCCCTTTTCATGAGCACCTGCCTCCCCAGTATTCTCTCTCCAAGCGGCAGGTAGTAGGACCATGGTTTCTGTTACAAACTGTAGCTGCCTCCTACTCCCTCCCACAACATCTATCTCAGCAACTCTATGTATACCTTTCAAATATATTCGAGTGTTATTTTCCTAAACAAAAAAATTGTGTGAAGATTGGCATTGTCTTATATTTTTGCCAATTTCCTCAGTGTTTGATATGAGACACCTAGATTCTCACATTCTGGAAAGTTCTGTTGAACACTCCTGAGACTATGAGAACGAGAAGGGCAAATATATCCCCACACCTATGAAAATAGTATTGAGCTTGCAGACACCCGGACCGTATTTTGGCAACCCCCTGGGTTAGAGTTATTCTCTTAATGGTCGAGACTTCTAGATTGCCTGGTCCTATCTCATTTTTCTCTAGCCAGTAATTACTAGGACCATGCTGGTAGCTCTACCTTCTGGAGTGATAAGGGCTTTACCAACTAGTTGACGGTTATAATTCCTGCACCCACTTGGATCAAAATAATCATCAAGAGAGTGATAGCCTGGCAGCAGGTTGGGTCTCACAGAATCTGATGCGGCCTAGGGCAGCAGGTCCCTGGGGCAACTGAGGAAACTGAAGAAGACAAAGCAGGCCAGGACCACTCGACTGAGTCGCAAAGTTTACGAAGTTATCTAAAAACTCTTTATGCAAGAGAAATGATATTTTAAGGCAACACTTTAAAATTTTGAAAATTCGAATTGGTAAGCTACTGCCTGCTGGCGGCTTATTTGTAAATAAAATTTTACGAATGATCTTCGGAAAACTTTACCGACCGTCGCTTACATCACTCAAAGGGATAGCTCTGACACTTTGTCGCGCGACGCGGCAGTTAGGACCAAAGGGCTGACGGGAAAAAGCGCTCAGGCGCCTGAACTCACCTAACCCCTCAGCGAACTTCCACCTCCCAGCCGCCATTCTCTCCACCCGCTCCACCTAGTCGTCTTTGATTGGCTGGGCTGTCGCATGTTCCTGCTGCCATTGGTTTGGAGCCCATAGGGGTGGAGTCGGGCAGACTTACCTCTGCCCAGCCCCCTCAGGAACGGTAACAGTGCGCGGCGTTGGCGCTTTGAAGCGGTTGTGAGAAGGCAGCTGGTGCGGTGTGGTACCGCTGTAGGTACGTTGGGGGCGGCCGCGAGCGCTACGGGAGCGGCGTTTGGACGGCCCAGCTGTTTCGCGGTGGCCGGGATCATCTCTGAGACCCGACCGAGGACTCCTCGGCGGGCCGCGCGAGCTGAGGGAAGTTGTGGCAGGGCTGGCTGAAAGACATTCTTGGAGGTGCTGGGGCTCCAAGCTGGTCGGAAAGACGCCCGCTAAGGGCGAAAGGATGCGTCTACACCGCTTTCAGGGACGGCCTTGGGTTAAGTGGTAGTGGTGTGTGGCTCCGGTTATAGCGGTCCGGCGTGGGAGTGGGGGCCGCGGAGGGACATCGCCCCAGTTTTTTTCTACTCGGAGAGTAGGTAAAGCTCTGGGCTGCACTGGTCTATGCCGGACTATACCGGACTACTTTTTTAGCGCTAATGGATGAAATGCAGTCCCCAGCCCTAGTTTTTGTAATCGTTTGCCCAGTTCCGTGAGGTGTTTTAATCAGCTGAAGAATCTGGTGCCAGAACAATTGGCTGGATTTCACCAGGTGGCGGGAAGGCGTTCCTTGATATATGTTGTTAGGAACTAGGCACTGGAATATCAGGAATAATATAAAATTAAGAGCAATGTGCCAAAATGTCTTTGTTAATGAAGGAACCTGGAACACAACCATGTAATGTGCGCCTATTGAGCTGCCCTGTGTAGGGATGCTATCAGTCAACGATGAAAGCTTGGGTGCAGACAAAGATGGTCTTTCTTTAACATAGAAGTTCATATTTGAAAATTAGGGGGGGAAATCAGAGAGATCCGTTTACTTATTGCCCCTTCCCCACCTACTTTCCCTAGTTTTGGCAAGGTCAAGAATGTGTCTAGTACAGAGGAAGCCATTTTTTTTTTGCTTTGTTTTTCGAAAACTTGCTATACATGGAAAACCGACTTCCACTTGTCCATGTTAGTATGTTGAGGATGAAGTTTCTAAGGCAATCCTGCACAACTGGCTTGCCTTAGAATAAGCTAGTTTTTTGTTACTGTTGATGTTGTTTGTTTGCGGGTTTTTGTTTTTTGAGTTGGTTTTTTTTGGCTTATACACAACAAATACATTTCTCATAGTTCTGGAGGCTGGAAAGTCCAAGATAAGGTGCCAGCAGATTTGGTGCCTGGTGAGAGCCTGTGTTCTAGTTCCCTGACAAGCTAGTTTTCACTGCTGAAAACATAGATGTGGCCAAGATGTAGAAAAAGATCATTGTACTGAATGATGCGTTAGAAAAAACTACATCATATCTACTTAAACAGATTGATTTTCTATATTGGGATTTAATACTCCTTTCATTATGATTCTGTCATGTATTCACTTGTAGCCAGTAAGTGACCTGCAGTGTAACTGTTTGCAAAACATGGGGAAGAACACTCAAGATAGATCATTTATATCACAGGAAAACTATTGAAATGCAAAAGTTAAGCACCTGAATGAAAAACTGATTACACTGAATTCAGCTTTTTGTGATTTATGCCACCTTAGTTTATCCTTCATTTTTTACAAATGTTCAGTCTGACCCTAATCAAATTAATCTACTTAACACTTAGTCTTACCATATTGACCCCTGTACTAAACCTCAGCCTTCAATTCCATTCTACTTCCCTGCTACTTAATATGTTTAATTCTGGTATGAATATGTTGCACCATCCCTCCATCTTTGCCTGTGCATATCATGTTCTCTTACAATGGGTATGTACAGATGTATTTCATTTGATATAATCAAATTTTAGGTAATATATTGCATAGTTGTTAGAAATAAAATTAAGATTTATTACTTTAAATGCACAAGAGTATTAGTTCTCATTAAATTGAGATTATATTGGGTTGGCCAAAAAGTCCATTACCTTTTTCCATATGATGACTGTAGTAGTGCTTAATTGTCTTCAACTTCATTTGAAACAATTTTGTTAGATTGCATTGTGATAGCACTCATATCAGCGTGCATTTTTTAAAAAATCAAAATTGGTGAATTTTTGTGCAGCCATTTTAATATTGAAGATTGAAGAAACCATGGAACATTTTTGGCATATTATCTTTATTTCAAGAAAGGTAAACATACAACTGAAATGCAAAAAAAGATTTGTGCAGTGTATGGAGGCAGTGCTGTGACTGATCAACTGTCAAAAGTGGTTTGTGAAGTTTCTTGGTACTATTGACATTTTGGCCTAATAATTCTTTGCTGTGGGGCTGTCTTGTACATTGGAAGATGTTTAGCAATACACCTGGCCTCTACCCACCAGAAGCCAATAGCAGGAGATAGCTGATATACTCAAAATATCCAAATCAATAAAGTTACTAGTGAAAATGAAAAACGTAACAGACTTTTGGTCAATCCAAAATTAAATGTAAAATACAAAACCCATGCCCTGGTTGGTGTGGCTCTGTTGATTGGAGCATCGCCCAACAGCTCTAAAGGTTGCGGGTTTGATTCCTGGACAGGGCACGTGCCCAGGTTGCAAGCAGCCAACGTTCTCTCTCTCTCTCTCTCTTTGCCTCTCTCTACAATGAAAAATGCCCTCAGGTGAGGATAAAAAACAAATACAAAGAGCAATATTCATTTAATTCTGTCTCATATTCTTACATCATTTAAATATTTAGTCTGTTCTTTGAGGCTTTATTAAACTTTAACCCCTACCTTTAAAATGTGTCACTATAGACTCAGGTAACTTCTTATCCCTCTTCAGCTTTACCAAGCTAAGTAAGACAGAAAGATTGTAGTCAGGCAATAGCTAGGAGAAATAACCAACAGTCTCTGGGTAGGGCAGATAACTGGATATAATTTGAATTTTTGAACTACTGATTAAATTTGTAAGGATTAAGGGATGCTTATCTTTTTAAACTTAATCATTAATTATGTGGTTATGTTCAGAAAAAGTCCAGCCATTGGCAATATAATGAAAATGGTTTGTGTAACATCAACATAACCTCGCAACCAAGGAGAGTAGCTTGGAATGCACATGCATGAACAATGACAACTTCACTGTCATAGTTGATGGGAACAGTAGATGCCATTGAGGGAGCATGTGTACTGTGTGGCCATCGCAGTCAAAACTGAGTGAGTCAAGCAACGAATCTGCATCAAATTTTCCTTTAAACTTGAACATGCCTCCATGAAAACTATTTGGATGATTCAGAAGCCTTTCAGAGATGATGCAATGAGTGCAGCACAAATAAAAGTGTGGCACAAATGCCTCAAAGATGGTCAAGAGTCTTTTGAAAGTGATCCACGTTTGCAACAAACAAAACACGTGAGAATGTTGAAAGTGTACTGGCTGCAGTCAACAAAGATAGGCGACGGACAGTGTGAAAAGTAGAAACTGGTCTGGGGATTCCAAAAACTGTGTCCAAGGTTTTGACCCAGTTCTCGGCAAGAAACACGTCATTGCAAAGTTTGTTCTGTGGCGTCTGTGGCTACCAGAGCAGAAGGAACATCATGCTGCAGTTGCTAATGATGCTGGGTAAATTGTGTGATGTCCCAAGGTGCCTACTTTGAAGGGAACTGAGGCATCATTGTCCTATGCATAACATTTCTTGTATCTTGTATGTCAAATAAATGTCTTTCATATTATGGGGCTGGATATTTTCTGGATAGACCTAGTATATAGAGACACTGTATGTATCTACTAAATGTGGTACTATAAGTATAATTTTGCGGTTCTACTGTTTATTGTGCAGCTGATACAAAATAGCTTATGGGTTGGCTACAGCGAAAGTTGCTGAGGCCTTTTCTGCTACTCTTTAATAAGGGAATAACCCTTGGGTGGCTTTCCAGAGGTGCATTTTTTTACGTTAAGTATTCATTTAATCAGCATTTAATAAAGCTGTATGAAAGGCATCTCATTTAGGACATGAAAATAAGACACATTTCTTTTCCCAAAGCTCATGACTAAAATATATATACTTGTGATGGGAAACTCAGATAAGGAAGTACTTCTCTTGGATGAAGTCTTTCTTGAAGAAGTGATCTTTAAACTGGATCTTGAAGATTGGGGAAAATGGGCAGATGTTGATATATGGCAGCTCTGATGAGTTTGAAATAAAGTGAAGGATAGGTTTGTAGGAAATTAGGAGATAAAATTTGATAGTTTCAAGAAAAATATCTTATTGAGAAAGATAATGCAATCATGATAATTGGTTATATAGAGAATATTTACCTATAACAGCTTAAGTATTGATTTAACTACACAGATGTGGAAAGGAGTACAGGATATAGAAAAGAGCTAAATCCTCAACTGTGTAGGAAGTTGATAATGACTAAATTTTGTAACTCGAGATACAAGTATGAACATTAGTTAAAACAAGTTATTTTAATTAGTTAAATGTGATTGCAGCTAGGCATTAAGGAGTGATGACATGCAACTACTTTATTTCATTATGAGCATTTTATACTGCTTTTTTTTAATGCTATTATATTGATAAAAAATTTCAAAGGCAATAGCCCCTTGGTTTATAGACCACTCTAAGGATTAGATCATGCGCATTGTGAGATTGTCTCCTGGCTCAAATAGGTCAGGTTTTGTCTCTTTGTTGACCACTATATACCCCTTAAGGTAAACCTTTTTTCTTCATACCTTATGGATTTGTACTTATGAAATTTGAGTGTTAAGATCACGGGTTCCAGTACTGGCTCTCAACTGTTTCCTTGAACAAGTTAATATAACCTACCTTAGAGTCAAGATTCTTTTATTAAGTTTTTACTTTTTAGAAAAAGTAACGGTCAAAAAAATACCCTTGGTGAATTTTTTAAAAAATCTTAACAAGAATTGCTCTTTATTGTATTTATAATGTATTAAGATATCATCTGAGCAAGAATCATTACTAGAGACACAGACATTTTGTAATGAGGAAAACTTTTCCACCACCAGGAATAGAATAAACTCAGTCATGCACTCGTAGCTTTAAACTATATAAGGACAAAATCCCAGTGATTGAATTAAAAGAAGTAAACGAGTCTATGGTCATAGTGGGGTACCCTTAACATTCCTGTTTACTAGCTGGAAGATTGTGAATAGCACAACTAAGAAATTTGAACTAACTGTCATTGGCATAAACTACATCCATGTTAACATACATGTTTTGTTCAAGTACATAGCGCTTTTGGAAAAATTGACCATGAAGCTAGCCTCAACAAATATTACAGGATTGAAATCAAAGAACATTACAATGGAACTAAGCTAATTTTCGACTACAAAAATATAACTAGAAAATCTGCAATTACTTAGGAATTAATATATTTCTAAACCTACAGATGATAGAAGTTACAGTGGAAATTAGAAAGTATTTTGAACCATGGTAATTACAGTGGAGTTTATCAAATTTTCTGGGATTCAACTACAGCATGAACAACTTAGAGGAAAATTTATAGCTTTAAGTGCAAAATTAGGAAAAGGAGTGAAAGTTAAACACCTGAGTTTTCATCTCAAGCTGGGGCAAGAGCAACAACTTGAGCCCAATGAAAATCAAATTATAATATTAACAGGAATTGATGAAATGGAACAGTACATACAATAGAAACTAACCAAAACCAAAAGTCAGTGCTTCGAAAGTGAGTAAATGGGTAAGTTTATAGTAATTATGATCAAGAAAAAGTCATCAAGAATAAAAGAGCACTAGAGATCTTGTATATATGACAAATATTCTTAGAGAATATTAAAAACTTTATGAATTTGAATTCCTGTTGAAAAATTAAAATTGAGGTGAAATGGAAAAACAACTAAAATTAACAAAATGATACAAAAAATATAAATTGTCTTATATCTATATATTTTTTAATCATCAACTGAGGATTAAAAAAGGGAGAGACAGACAGATATCAGTGTGAGAGGCAAACATCAATCAGTTGCCCCTTGCACATGACCTGACCAGGGATTAAGCCTGCAGCCCTTTTTTTTTTTTTTTTTTTTTTTTTTAAATCCTCACCTGAGGACACACTCACTGAATTTAGAGAGGGGGAAAGGGAGGGGGAGAGAGAGAAACATCTACCTGAAAACATCATTTGTTGTATCTCCCGTACGCCGTTACTGGAGATCAAAATGGTAATGCAGACATGTGCCCTGATGGGGAATTGTGTACCCTGACTGCCACCTTCCTGTGTACAGGACCACACTTCAGTCAACCAAGTCACACCAGCCAGAGCCAATGTTGTGTCTGTTTTTAAAAATACAACTGTAATTGAAGACCTTTATTGGTAAGTTAACTCCAAGTCCAGACAGCATTATGGTGAATTATTTCTAACATTTAAGGAAGAAATAATACTATTTGCAGACACAAACTGGGGGATAGACAAAGACTTTCCAGTTTGTTTTATGAGGCCAGAATAACACTGATACCAATACTTCATAAGGGAATTTTATGGACTCATCTCTTTCATAACATCAATACAAAAATCCTAAACAAAACATTAGCAAATTGAATTCAGAAAAACGAGTTGGGAAAGGCATGTCGTGACTAAGTGAGGTATAGCCCAGGAGTAATCGAGATTTAATATTTTAAAAGATCAGTATGAAGTATGATACAAATTGAAGAAGGATACTACAGTCATGAGTTAATGGCGAGATACATTTTGAGAAATGCATCTTTAGGTGATTTTATGATTGTGCATACATTATAGAGTACACGTACACAAATTTAGATGGCATACCCTACTATACACCTAGGCTATATGGTATAGCCTATTGCTCATAGGCTACAAGCCTGTACAACATGTTAGTGTACTGAATATTGTAGACAACTATAACACAATGATAAGTATTTGTGAATCTAAACATAGAAGAGGTACAGTAAAATTAATGGTATAAAAGGTTAAAAAATGGTGTATCTGTGTAGAGCATTTACCATGAAGAGAGCTTGTAGGTCTGGAAGTTACTCTGAGTGATTCAGCGAATGAGTGGTTAATAAATGTGATGGCATAGGACTGTACCTTATACTACTTACTGTAGATTTTGTAAACACTGTATACTTAGGATATACTAAATTTATTTAAAGTTTTTAAAATAGTAAACTCACTGTAATTTTTTTACTTTACAAACTAATTTTTTAAACTTTCTGACTTACAACAACAGACATTTAAAACAAACACATACAGCTGTGTAAAAAGTCTTATATGTCTTACAAGCTTTTTTATTTTAAACATTTTAAAACTTTTAAACTTTGTGTTAAAAATAAAGACATAAACACACAAATCAGCCTAGGCCAACAAAGGGTCAGGATCATCAACATCACTCTCCTGCCTCCACATCTTGTCCTTATGGAAGGTCTTCAGGGGCAATAACATGCATGGAGCTGTCATCTTATATGATAAGAATGCGTTCTTCTGGAACACTTCCTGAAGGACCTGCTTGAGGCTCTTGTTGAGGAGATGTCTATCTTCAGAAATATGTCCATAGTGGTTTGCTTGGTTTGTTTCTTTTTTAATCATAGATTTGCTTGTAAGCAAAGCATTAAGAACATTTTTTGCTATTAATTAAAACCTTTCAGTGTTCATGATTTTCAACTTTTATGTAGCTTATTGAGGTCTGCCAAAGCTTCTGTTAAACACTTCACTGAATTTTCTTAGGGGTTCTGTTTGTTTTCCTACAGTTTCCTTTTCTTTGACTATGCATTCCTGTTCTAGTTCCAACAGCAACTCATTAGTTATTTCCTCAAGAACCACCATTGGGAACTTCTCAATGTCATCATCATCCATCATCAGGTTAAAGTTGTTTACCTTCTCAATCACAGTATTGTTGACTTTTTCAACCTCCTCTTTTTCAGCAAATTCTTTTAAGTCACGGACAAACCTGTTGAGTGTCTTGTATGCCATTCATATACTCCTCTGCGACATTACCGCAAGCCCAAGCAAGATCCTTGATGTAATTATAAATGTAATCCTTCCAGAATTGCATCAGTGTCTTCTTCAGCTGTACGAAAAGCCTGGGCAAAGGTCCTCCTCAAGTAGTGGGCCTTAAAAACTGCTGTGACTCCCTGATTTGTTCGTTGGATCAAAAGGTGGTGGTTGAAGGGAGAAATGCACTTTGCTATTGGGACAAAAGTCATCAATAAAAGGAGGATGTTTGGGAACATTATCAACAATATAAAAAATCTTAAAAGGTCTGTAATTCTCCAAAATAAGTATTCCATTTTGCTGGCATAGCAATTTAGCAATTCAGTAGGGCATCTTGCAAGAAGAGCTGGGTCATCCATGACTTCTTATTGCTCTTATAACACCCTGGCAGTATGTGCTTACAGACATGCTTGAAGTTCTGGGATTCTCACTGTGGCGGATCATAAAGGATTTAAATTTGTAGCTTGCAGCATTGCCCCCAGGAAAAACTTTTTCTTGTCCTTAAAAGCCTTGAAACTTGACATTGAGTTGACCTTCCTATGGATGACAATCCTTTCAGGCATCCATTTCCAGAATAGGGAGGTTTCATCCATATTGAATATTTGCTGTAGCAAATAATTTTCCTTCATAATCAGCTTATCTAAAGTTTCCAAAAATTTTTCAGCTGCTGTTGTAATCAGCACTTACAAACTTGGCACTCACTTCCACATTATGTAATGAATAATGATTCTTGAATTGTTTACATCATACAGAGATAGCAGTAAATTTAGCATCATAGATGAGTCCAGCCTTTTCTTGGCAGCATTACAAACTTTTTGCTTTAGCCATGATTGTCATGGTGCTAAGAGTGATACACTTCTGTGTCTCACCTTCAATTCAGATCATTAGAAGTTTCTCCATGTCTTCTATAGGTCCTTCTCAAATTTTGCTTAATTGTCTTCAGTAAAGGAGATCCTTTAACAGCTTCCATCACTGTTCTTGTTGTTCAAGATCATGTCTTTGGAATGAGACCTACCTGAAGGGAAAGCAATAACCATGATTGATTTTCCACCTTCTTAGTCCTTACTTTAAATTTTGTTTCCAGGCCAGACATTGGATGTGACCTCCTACTGGCAACATTTGGAGTAGATTCTGTATGCTTTTAGGAATGAACCAAAACAACATGAAATTAAATCAAGCATCAGAGAAATGATGCAATCAAGAGATACAGTAACCACTAGATGTATGAGGTTGCTACCAGGGTACTACACCATACTATTTTATAGAAAGCCTTTTTTTAATAAGTAGAAAGATTATACTCTAACATAATGTTTAAAAATATAGTAAATACATAAACTGCTAACAGTCATTTAGTAGCATTATCAAGTACTCTATGTTGTACATAATTGTATGTGTTATACTTTTATATGACTGGCAGCACAGGAAGGTTGTTTACATCAGCATCACGCGAGACACATGAATGATGTGTTGTGCTGTGATGTTCTGATGACTACATTGTCATTAAGTGATAGGAATTTTTCAGCTCGATTATAATCTTATGGAATCAGCATCATATTTGCAGTCTGTTAACCAAAATGTCATTATGCAGAGCATGATTGTATATGATCATTTAAATATATGAGATCTGTCCTGAAAAAGTCCAGCCATTGTTAATATAATGGGAAGGATTTGTGCCACATCAATGTAACCTGGCAGCCAGAGAGAGTGGACTCTATTGCACATGCGTGAACAATGACTACTTAACTGTATTAGTCAGTGAGTGTGGTAGACACCATTGAATGAGCCTGTGTACTGTGTGGCTATCCCATTCAAAATGACTGAGCAAGTGCAGCAATGGACCTGAATAAAATTTTGTGTTAAGCTTGAACATTACTCTGTGGAAACTATTCAGATAAGTCAGAAGGCCACATCTATGGGCAACTGGTGATTGGCAGCTTCATCACACAACACGTCCACTTACATGTCACATCTCGTCCAGAGTTTTTTGGCAAAATGTCAAATCACTCAGGTGCCACAGCCCCACCTACAACCCAGATTTGGTGCTGTGCAACTTCTGGCCTTTCCCAAAACTAAAGTCGCCTTTGAAAGGGAAGAGATTTCAGACCATTGATGAGATTCAGGAAAACACGATGGGGCAACTGATGGTGAAGGGGAGAACTGTGTGAGGTTCTCACACAGTGCCTACTTTGAAGGGGACGGAGGCATCACTGTCCTATGTACAATGTTTGTATATCTTGTATCCACTTCAACAAGTATCTCTATATTTCATATGACATGGCTGGATATCTTTTAGATCTTGTATATGAAAAGGGATTTGATAAAATTGAAAACATTCTTGGTAAAATCTTTCCTAGGAATAGAAAAGTAATTTATTAATAAAGAGTATAATTTATTTTTTAGAGAGTGGGGAAGGGAGAAAGAGAGGAAGATAAACATCAAAATGAGAGGAACATCAGTTGGCTGCCTTCCAAACACGCCCTGACTGGGGATCAAACCTGCCACCTTTTGGTTTGTGGGACAACACCCAACCAACTGAACCACACCAGTGGGGAAAGAGTATCTATTTAAAATGTATAGCAAAAATCGTATGTAGTTGTGAAGCAGTGAAACTGCACACCCTATCCAAGAGCGGTAGTGAGAGGATTCCCACCAACAGCGTACATATATATGTATGTATGTGTGTGTGTGTGTGTATGTGTATGTATGTATGTATATATATGTATTAAGTGGAGGTTCTAACTAATACAATAGGACAAAAAAAAGAAGAATTATTGAGAAAAAAGTCATGACATCTACATAGAAAGTCGAAAAGAATCTGTATTTGATTTAATAAGTGAATTTAATGAAGTGGTTTAGAGGTGATCAATAAAAAAGCACTGACCATGTATATATGTATATATATCACAAAAAATCTTAAATTTTAAAATGCTGGAACTTACAAAGCATTTAAAGAAACCAGTACCTAAGGCAAGAACAGAATAGCGGTGCAAAAGACATGAGACAAATAAAAACTAAAAAAGCCAAAAATTACAACTGGGTCAATATGAATGTCAAATGTGAATGGAATAAACAATTTAGTCACATAGCAGACACTGTCAGACTAGAAGGAAAACAGTCTCTTTCTCTCCCTCTCTCTCTCTTTCGCACTCTCCCATATATACATGCTGTTTACAGGAGCTACATGTTAGATTGAAAGATATAACTGTTGAAAGTAAAAGGATAAAAAATATATATCATGAAAATAACAATCATAAGAAAGCTAGGGTGGCTATACTGATTTCGGGAAAAATAAATATTCCTAGAGGTAAAGAGGGACATCTTATAATAAAAGGGTCAGTTCCTTCATAAACTATAACAATTATAAACATAGCTGCACCCAATGACAGCATCAGTATATATCAATTAAATCGTATTGACAAATATTGAAGGGGGAAATAGACGTGAACAATAATAATTGGAGACTTCAATACGACTTCACTCATTTATAAAAGATTGTGTATTCTTACATGTTTACATTTGTCACCTTCAAAGTACTCACCATTTGATGCAATACACCTATCGAGACATTTTTCCTGCTGCTAAAGTTTTGAACTCACCAATTTTTATACCTTTTAGTGCTTCTGCCTTTTTTGTGTGTATTTCACATTTCCACATTAGCAAAACTTTTCCCTTTGGGAACTTTTTTCATTCGGGTAAAAAGTCACTTGCGTCAAGATAAGGAGGGTAGGACATGGGAATCATGCTGATTTTGGTAAAAAACTGCTGAACATTCAATGTGGTGTGGGCAGGCATACTTATAAATCACCCATCATGAAGTGGACAGATGTGTCGAAAGAATCTTCAAAAAAAAAAAATCACTGAACCCAAATGCATCCTCTTACAACAGCACCACTGGTACACTGATCCAGATGGGTTCCTAGAACACTCAGCTAGTGGGGTAAGTCTGTTCTACAAAGAGTCTGCCCCCAGAAGGTAATTCGGGGCTTTTTGGGCTCCCCCTTCATAGGTATCATATTAGGCAGAATATCACTAAGATTCGAGTAACACTGTTAACCACATGGACCTTGGAAAACAAACCGCACAACACAAGATTCTTCTCAAATGTATCTATAGACCTTGTGCTAGGCCATGAAACCAACAAATCTTAAAAGGATTGAAATCATAACAAAGGACATTCTCTGACTATGGTGTAATGAAATTAGAATTCAATACCAGGATAAACTGTAGAAATTCGCAACTCTTTGGAAATTAACACACTCTTAACCAGTGGAAGAAATCGAAAGGGAAGCTACAAAATACTTAAGAGATGAATGAAAACGAAGGCATAACAATTTCGTGGTGCATTAAACAATTTTTAGAAGGAGATTGTAGTGATCAGTCCTATATTTAAAAAGATCTCAAATCAATAACTAAGCTTTTACCCTTATACAAAAAGAATGAGGTAAACCAAAGTCAGCAGAGTTAAGGAAATAATAAGGATTAGAGTGGAAGTTAAGAAATCAAGAAAGAAAAAATAGTCAAAGAAACAAAAATGTTTTTCAGGATCAACAAAATTGAGAAACCTTTACTTAGACTGACCATTAAAAATTCCTGATTTGACTTGTGTTAGTCAAATCAGGAATGAAAGAGGGAACATTGCTACCGACTTTCCAGAAGTTAAAAAGATTATAAGAGAATACTATTAGAACAACTGTAGAACAATTTACTTGTACTATAGGTTAAATAGAGGAAATAGACAAATCCCCAAAGACCCAAGTGAAGAAAAGTGAACAAGAAGCAGAAAATCTGAACAGTCTCATAACAAGTAAAGAGACTGAATTAGAACACAAAGAAAAGCCAAGTATCAGATGACTTTATTTTTTAATGCTACAATGTAGTCGATACATTTAAAAGTATCAACTCCACAAATTCTTCCAAGAAAATGAAGAATAGGAAGGAGCTCTTCTCTAATCATTCTGTAAGGGCCAGTATTATCTTGGTAAAATCAGGCAATGACACCACAAGGAAAGAAAACTACAGAATACCTCACCAAAATAGATACAAAAATCAACAAAATATTAGCAAATCTAATCTAGCAACATAAGCATTTATACATTATGACCAAGTGGGATTTATCCCAGGAATGCAAGTGGCTTTACATCCAAAAATACTTTAATGTACCATATCAATTGAACAGAGAACAAAGCCATGTGGTCATGTTAATAGATGGTGGAAAAGCACTTTCTGTTAAAATTCAACGTTCCTTCATAATACAGACATTCAAGAAAGCAAGCATAGTATGGAAATTTATTAAGTTGATAAAGGGCATTTGTAAAAATTTCACATCTAATACATACATAATGGTTAAAGACTGAAAGTTTTCCCCTAAACCAAGAACAAGACATGGGCTACTCTTAACATTTAAATTCTACATTGAAAAAGACAATTATTGAGGCATATGAAATAGAAGGCACCAAGATTGGAAAGAAAGGGAAAAAAAAGACTTGACAGATGACATGATTTTGTATGTAGAAAATCCTAAGGAATCTACAAAAACTATAGGTTAGAAACAAGGTCACAATGTTGCAGGACATGAGATCAACATTCAGCATTCTACTGTATTTTCACATAGTTGTGATGAATCATTCCAATCATTTCAGTCCAAAAATGAAATTAACAGTTTTGTTTACAGAATCATCTGAAAGTTCAAAATTTAAATTCTGAAAACTACAGAATATTAAGAGAGTAAAGATCTCAATAAATGGAAAGACACCTGTGTTCATGGATCAGCATGCATGATTCAATTAAGGTAGCAGTGTTCCCTAAATTGATCTACAAATTCAACACAATCCTTTCAAAGTTCCATGTGGCTTTTTTGCAGAAACTGTTAATCTGATCCTAAAATTTATACGTTCAAGAAACTCAGAACAGCAAAACAATCCTTAGAAAGAACGAAGCTGGAGAATTCACACATCCTGAATTCAACACTTACCAGAAAACTGCAGTAATCAAGAATGTACTGTAACTGGGCACCGTGGGGTCCAGTTGCTTGTTACCATGTACACGCATAATATGAAGATTTGTGGGGAAGGAAAATGGTTTTTATTAATAGGGTTTTCAATTTGAGGAGGCTGGGAGTATTTCTGCTTCGTGTCAACTGAGCTGACCATTTTTGCAAAGCACAGGAAAAAAGTTACCCCCAGGAAGATTAATGTTCAAATCCATGTTTAGAAGTTTCCCATTATTGTTTATTTGTAATCTAAGTTGGTTATTTGAACGGACCTACATTTCTTTAGCTTTAGGTCCTCTCTCACTCTGGTGTCAGAGGTACCATTGCCGCACAGCAGCTTTTTCTCAGGGTCTGAGGTGTGCTGCCAGATCACTCCTGACAGTAGTATAGGGGAAACTTCATTGTGAGAAACTTCTCAGTTTTGTCTTTGTGTGCTATTTTTAGGGCAGGAGAGTGGGAGCCATCTAGGACCCATGTGCCAGGCTTCACTAGGTCATCTCCCAAGGGCTGGAGCCTGGTGAAGCACACATCCCAGCACGTGACCCTGCTTCTGGGAGTTGGCTTCCAATCATATGGGCCCTAAGAACTTAAGAAGTCAAGAGACCAAGAGAGTGAGCTTCTGTCCATCTTTTGTTTAAACGTCTTCTCCCAGAATCCCATGTGCTCCAGAAGCTAGTGGGAGTGCCTAGCTTTTTAACGGAGAGCCAGTGCTGGCCATATTGACTTTTGCCTCTTCTCCCCATCATATTTCAAAAGGGGGAAAGTTTACAGTTATGCATGCTTTGTACAAGCTCCCTTCAGAGTCCCTTGGGCAATTTCCCTCCTTTGGTGGCCCCTCCGTTCACAAGGTGTAGGGCAAGCTGCTTTTAATTTTCAACTACCCCTTGGTGTTTCCTCCCCATTCTCTGCCTTCCAGCGATTTGGCTTGACCACTCTGTTGACAGTACTGGCATAAGAACAGACCTATGTATCAGTGGGATGAAATTGAGAATGCAGAAATAAACCCTCACATTTATAGTGGTTTTTAACAAGATTTCCAGAAACAATTCAATCGTGAGGAAGGAATATCCTTTTTAAATGGTGCTGGGACAACTGTATGTCCACATGCAAAACAGTACCATCAAAAAATTGTAAAGATACCCACCGAATGGGATTAAAAGTGTCCAAATCATATCATATATAAGGGACTTAAGTCCAGAATACACTCAAACCTCAGTTCTCAAACATCTTGGTTCTGGAACAATTCAATTTTTAACCAAGTTGTTCATGGAAAAAATGTCTCATGTGTCCAACAAAACTTTAGTTTTTGATTCTCCAACCAACAGCCCTTTCATGCTGAAACTTGTATGACCAGGCACACATCTCTCAGGTGAAAAACAAAGGAGATTAGGTGTTTCATGAAATTGCTTCTCGTACAATTTTTTTAGAAAAATTGTTGGAAAACTGAGGTTCTGCTGTATACATATATTTGAAGAACACAAGTCAATTATTTAAAAAAAAATTTTAAGTGGGCAAATGATTTGTATAGACGTTTCTCCAAAGAGAAGATATACAAGTGGCCAATAAGCACATGTAAAGACACTCCACATCATTAGCAACGAGGTACATGCAAATCAAAATGACAATGAGGTACCTCATCACTTGCACCAAGATGGCTCTGCTAAAGAAGATAATGAGTTTTGATGAAGAGGTGTTGAAACGGATTCCACACACACTCCTGGTATGAGTGTAAATTGATCCAGACCCTTTAGAGAACAATCTGACTATTCCTCAAAAAGTTAAATATAGGGTTACCATATGACTCAGCAGTTACACCCTTAGACATATACTCAAGGGAAATAAAAACATAGGTTCATTAAAAAATATATACATCAATGTTTATAGTAGTATTATTTGTAATAACTATTTGGTTTTATAGTAGAATGTATCATAAATATCCAAAGTAGTTATTGAAAATTAATATAATGTAAAAATAAACTAAAATCTGGCATATAAAATTCTAAGTTCAATGAAAAAGTACACTAAAAGGGGTAATGTTGAGAGGAAGGATAATTTTTTTTGATAAATACTCAAATAATACTTTAACTCTTGACTTCAGTGGTTAATGAAATGTTGGCTGACTAATGCATTTAGAAAATCTTTAAATATACTAGACTCCGTGGAGTTGTAAAGTATATATGTAGACCTTATAAAAGAATATTTTAATATTAAAAAGTAACATGGAGATAACATAAAAAAATGAAGCAAAAAGGAACAGGTTGTGAAAGTCAGAAGCCATAAAACTAAATGTAAATTAAAACTTTAATATGCCATTTACAATAAATATAATTGGATTAAATTCTGTTAAAAGACAGATTCCTTAAGTTATTTTCAAGAAGTTTTAAAGACACACCTAAAACAAAATTTTTGGATGGATAGTAATATAGTCAGCAGGAGTTATATTATCAAACGAAATACAGTGAAAGGAACAAGTTAGATTATACTTTAATATTAACAGGATACTGTCAATTATACATCTGAGGGAAAAATGAAATTAGATTCTTTCCCTCAATATATGATAAAATCAATTCTGGATGGATCAAGTACTTAAATTGTAAATGGCAAATCTTTAAAACTTGAGAAAATAGGTTGGCCAGATGACTTACCATTCCAACCTTGTGTTACAGGACAGTACTGTTGATTTATAAAATTTCTGTGAAATATGGTTTATTTGACAGCAAAGGATTTTGGCTGGTTGAAGAAGAGTTCTGGTGATGCCAAGGATGCCACAATTAAACTAAGTTGTTGCTTTTTTTTTCTTCTAGTAATTGCTTACATTTTACCCAGTCCCTCTCAAACATGTAAACTATCCCTTCGCCTTTTAGGCAGTTACCAGTAACTTTCCAGAGCCTTTTACTAGTAGGTTTACTTGTTTTCCCCAAATATTTCAATACAGAGGTTTTCAAGGTGAAATACCTCTCCTCGGCATGCTTTTATTAACTAGGAAGTTGCACACTGCTCTGACCAATTATCTCATGATGTTTATAACCTTTAGGAATAATTCACTCTGAGCAAGCATTCCTATTACAGGCAAACTCATTTTATTGTGAGAGTTTGTGGAAACCCTGCATCAAAGAACTCTTATCAGGTCCATTTTCCAACAGCATTTGCTTACTTTATGTCTGTCATATTTTGGTAATTCTTATCATACTTCAGACTTTTTCATTATTATATTTGTTATAGTGATTTGTGATGTTCCTCATTGCTATTGTAATTGTTTTGGGAGGACGGTGATCTGCACCCATGTAAGATGGCAAACTTAATTGATAAATATGTGTTCTTGTAACAGTGAGAAATTGAAATCTACGTCACCATTCTTTTGATATTTCTTCTCTAAATACCGATTCTTAACTAATACATAGTTTGTAGATAAACAGCATGTTTGTATAAGAATCCTAGGGACTAACTTCAAAAGATACAGACTCTGACCTTCAGTCATCCTAGTTCTGGAAATCTGCAGACCTTCAGCAATAAAACAGGGACAATGAAAACCATACCATCGCTTGACCAATTTTGAGGTCCTTATTGAAATGGACTGTGCTAGTCTGCATATGGAATTTTTAACCCCTCCCTTTGACCTCTCTGTTTTGCTTCTACTCTCCCTTCTTATAAAAACCTCTGCCTGCACTGAGACGCTGAGATGGGCTTTGAAACATGAATCCCCCAGATTCTCAGATTGCTTGCATCTGAAAAACCACTTTCGTTTTCACAAGCACCTGTCTCGCGAATTTAGCTTTCATTCTGGCAGGCAGCTGGACCTGCATTCAGTTACATTCTGATTTCTCCACTGATTAGCTGTTCTCTTGTCTCTCTCCCTCTTTTCAGTCTTCCCTATTTTCTGAGTCACCACAATATTGAAATTAGGCCAGTTAACAACACTATAGTGACCTCAAAGTGTTCTAGTGAAAGAGAAATTGCATAGTTCTCATTTTAAATCAAAACATAGAAATGATTAAGCTTAGTGAAGAAGGCACATAATAGCCAAGATAGGCTGAAAGCCAGGCCTCCTTCTTGAAGGAAATTAAGTGCTACTCTAATGAACACATGAATGATAAGAAAGCAGAACAGTATTATTGCTGATACATAGAAAGTTTTAGTGGTCTGGACAGAAGATCAAACCAGCCACAACATTCCCTCAAGCCAAAGAGTAATTCAGAGCAAGACTCTCTTCACTTCTGTGAAAGCTAAGAGAGGTGAGGAGACTGCAGAAGAAAAGTTTGAAACTAGCAGAGGATGGTTATGAGGTATAAGGAAAGAAGCCATCTCCATAACATAAAAGTACAAGGTGGAACAGCAGGTACTGATGTCATAGCTGCAACAAGTTATCCAGATCTAGCTATGGTAATTAATGAAAGTCAGTACACTAAACAACAGATTTTCAATGTAGGTGTAACAGTCTTTATATTGGAAGAAGGTGCCATCTGAGACTTTTATAGCTACAGAAAAGTCAGTGCCTGATTTCAAGGCTTCAAAGGACAGGCTTACTCTCTTGTTAGGGGCTAATGCTGCTGGTGAATTTTAAGTTGAAGGCAGTGCTTACCATTTTGAAAATGATAGGGTCCTTAATTATGCTATATATACTCTGCCTGTGCTTTATATGTGCAACAACAAAGCCTGGATGACAACATATGTGATTATAACATGGTTTACTGAATATTTTAAGCCCTCTGCTGAGACCCACTCAGAAAAAAAGATTCCTTTGAAAATATTACTAATTGATAATGCACTCGATCAACCAAGAGCTCTGATAGACATGTTCAGTTGTTTTCATGCTTGTCAATACATTATCTATTCTTTAGCCCCTGGATTAAGAATACTTTAAGCCTTTCAGGCCTTATTATCTAAGAAATGCATTTTATAAGGCTATAACTGCTATAGATAATGATTTCTGTAAGAGATCTGGACAAAGTAAATTGAAAACCTGGAAAGGATTTACCATTTAGGATGCCATTATGAACATTTATAATTCATGGGAAGAGATCAAAATATAAATATTAACGGGAGTTTGGAAGAGTTGGTTGCAGCCCTCATGGATGACTTTGAGGGGCTCAAGACATCAGTTGAAGAAGTAACTGTAGATGTGGTGGAAATAGAAGGGAACTAGGATTAGAAATAGAACCTGAAGACAACTGGATTGCTGCAATCTCATGATAAAACTTTAATGGATGAGGAGTTGTTACTTTTGGATTATCAAAGAAAGTGGTTTCTTGAGATGGAATCTATTCCTCATAACTATACTGTGAAGATTGTTGAAAAGACAATAAAGATTTAGAATAGTACACAAACTTGGTTGATAAAGCAGCAGTGGGGTTTCAGAGGATTGATTCCAGTTTTGAAAGAAATTCTATTGTTGATAAAATGTTATGAAACAGTATCATATTGTACAGAGAAATACATCATGAAAGGAAGAGTCAGTCAATGCAGCATACTTAATTGTCTTATTTTAAGAAATTGCTATAGCCACATCACCCTTCAGCAAGCACCACCCTGGTAATTCTGCAGCCATCAGTATTGAGACAAGATCCCCCCCCTGCAAAAGGATATGACTCGTTGAAGGCTCAAATGATGTTTAGCATTTTTTTCACAACAGTGTTAAGGTACATACTTTTTAAAAGATAATAATGCTATTACACACTTGATAGACTACATTACAGAGTAAACATAACTTTTATATGCACTAGGGAACCAGAGAATTCATGCCACTCATTTTATTGTGATACTTGCTTTATCGTGGGTATCTGGAATCAAACCTTAAATTTCTCCACAGTAGACCTATATATATTCTCTCTGGGGCCTGCATTCCTATTATACATTTTTATCATTGTGCTGCTGTGGTACATCTCCATGCCCTCACCCTGGAACAGAAGGTTTCTCTACCATCTACAGGCCTCAGTATTTCACACCTTATTATGGGATTGGGAACGATTTTTAGAGAGATTAAGCTTTAGCCATAAAAGAAAAAAAGGATAAGTTTCTTTATATTAAAATTAGGCCCTGGCTGGGTGGCTAAGTTGATTGGACCATTGTCCATACACTAAAAGGCTGTGGATTCGATCCCTACATCAGGGCACATAAAGGAGGCAGCTGATCAGTGTTCTCCTGTCAGTGTCTCCCTCCCTTCCTTCCCCTTTTTTCTCTCATTTTGTTTCATTCTAAAATCAATAAGCATATCCTCAGGTGAGGAATTTTTTAAAAAACTGTGCATTTTACCCTGGTCAGTTGGCTCAGTTGCTTGGAGCATCATCCCATACACCAAAAGGTTGCAGGTTTGATTACCAGTTAGGGTGCATATAGGATGCAACTGGTCGATGTTCCTCCCTCATATCCATATTTTTTCTTCCCCTTCCTCTTTCTAAAGTCAGTATCCTTTTCTGACGACTTTTTTAAAAATGAAGTAGTGTCAAGCCACATAACCAAAGAAGGTACCTGTAACTCATATAACAGGATTGACCAAAGCTAGTTAAATACAATATATTAAGGCCTATGAAAAATTAAATGAGAAAAGACCACACAATAGAAAAAAGTAGCAAGATATAACCAGGAAGTTTGCAGTCAAGGAAACATGTATAGCCAGTAAATTTTAAAACTAAGTAAGGAAATTCAAATTATGATAGTGAGATAAGCACCTGTACCCAGGTAGATTGGTAAGAAAATTAACTGGCAATATTAAGTGCTCAGGAGGTTGTAGCTAGGATAACGGTATTTCTTACACATTGTCAGTGGGTATGTAAATTGGTACAGCTGTTTTGGAAAATAACTTGGCTATCTTGAAAATTTGAACATTTGTATACCTTTTTGCTCCCTACCTAATCCACTCAAGAAATGCTTACAATCAGGAACAAGACTTATATACCTACTGTCAGCACTATTATTCACCATAGTAATGAATGTCCTAGCCAAAGTAATCAGGGAAGAAAAAGAAATACGAGGCATCCAGTCTGGAAATGAAGAAGTAAAAATATTTTCAGGTGAGATGATTCTCTTTATAGAAAACCCTACCGACTCCACCATAAGACTTAGAAACAATAAACAGATACATTTAAGATTCAGGGTACAAAATCAATGTACAAAAATCCATTATTTTCCTAACACAGTGAAATATCGGAAAGTGAAATGAAGAAAACAGTCCTGTTTACAATTTTCAACAAAAAAGATAAAATACCTAGAAAAACACTCAACAAAGTAGGTGAAAGACCTCTACATTGAAAACCACATGACATTATTGAAAGAAGTTGAAGACAATACAAAGAAATGGAAAGATATTCATGGATTGGAAACATTCACTTGTTAAATAGCCATATTATCTAAAACAATATACAGATTTAATACACTTCCCATCAAAATCCCAATGGTATTTTCCACAGAAATAGAACAAAAAATCTCAAAATTTCAGTGGAATGACAAAGATCCCAAATAGCCAAAGCAATCCTGAGGAAAAAGAACAAAGCCAGAAAAACCACATCCCTAACTTCAAACCATGTTACACAGCTACAATAATCAAAACAGTATGGTATTGGGAAAAAAAAAGTGGAACAATTCAGAGCCCCATACGTGGGCACCTAATTTTCAACAAAGGAGCCAAAAATGCAATGGAGGAAAAATAGTCTCTTCAATAAATGGCATTGGGAAACCTGGAAAACCAAATGCAAAAGAATGAAATATAAGATTGATGTCTGATACCATGCAAAAAAATAACTCAAAAGGGATTAAAAACTTGGATATAAGATGTGAAACAATAAAATACATAGAAGAAAACATAAGCACTAAACTTAGGGACTTTGGTTTCATAGGGGTTTTTGTGAACTTGACCCCAAAGGCAAGGGGAAGTAAAAGAAAAAGTAAATGAACGGGATTTCATCAAACTAAAAATCTTCTGCACAGAAAAAGAAACCACGAACAAAACAAAAAGGTAACCAACATAATGGAAGAAGATATTTACAAATGATAACTCTAACAAGGGACCAATACCAAAAATATATAGAGAACTCATACAACTCAACAAAATACAGTCTGATTAAAAAATGGACAGAGGCTTTGAATAGACACTTTTCCAAAGAAGGCATACAGATGGCCAACAGGTATATAAAAAGATGCTCAGCATTACTAGTTGTAAGGGAATGTCAAATCAAAACCAATTGAGATACCACCACACACCTGTTAGAATGGCTATTATCAATGAGACAGGAAATAACAAGCATTGCAGAGTATGTAGAGAGGAGGGAACCCTTGCACAACACTGGCGTGAATGTAAATTGATGCAGCCGCTATGGAAAACTGTTGGAGATTCCTCAAAAAATTAACAATGGAGCTACCATATGACCCAGTAATCCCTCTTCTGAATATCTGCCCTGAAAATTTGAAAACATTCATATCATAAAGACATTAAGTAGCCCTACATTCATTGCAGCATTATTCACAAGAGCCAAGACAGGGAAACAACCTAAGTGTCCTTTGACGGATGATTGGATTACAAATATGCAATGAAATATTACTTAACCACAAAACAAAGATGAAGTATTGCCATTTGCAACAACATAGATGGTTCTTGAGAGTATTATGCTAAGTGAAATAAATGAGATGGGAAAGAACAAGAACCATATATTTGGTTCATATGTATGATGTAAAACAAAAAGAAAGAAACCAAACAGAAACTCATAGATACAAACAAAAGAATGATGGTTACCAGAGGGGAAAAGGGCGATGGAGGACAAGAAGAGTAACGGGGGTCCAGTACATGGTGAAAAAAGGAGACTTAGGCTACAGGTGGTGAGCACACAATAGAGTATACAGATGTCTTATTATAAGGTTGTTCACCTGAAATGTATATAAAGTATTAACCAGTGTTACTCTAATAAATGTAACTTAATAATATAGATATGCACCTTGAAAGAAAAATATTCACAGCAAAAAAAAAACAAAACACCAAAAACAAAACCTTGAAATGACCCAAATATCTTTCATAGATAACTGAATAAACAGATTGTGTTATGTTGACCCAATGGATTACAGTCAAACTTTCGTTATCAAACATGTTCCATCTTGAACAATTAGGTTATCCTCCAAGTTGATCACAGAAAAAAAATGTCTCTGCTGTTAAACAAAACTTCTGTTCTCAACCTGATAACCTATTTCATGCTGTTACAGTGGAAACTCAGTTCTCCAACTTAATTTGTTTGATTTGCCGTTGAAGAGGTAGAAAAAGAGGGAGGCTATTCCTATTTCACTAATCAAGGAAATTGCTTGGGAAATGAAAGAAATACAAAGCTTTATTGAGAAATATCACCCTGACAAAGAAGTGACAAACCATGTGATAAACTCTTTCAGTGATGGTGCAGTTTCACTTCAAGCAAGTGTTAAGACACAGACAAAAACAAGTATAATTGGACAGGTTTTTAGTGAGATAGAGGTTCAATGACCCTGACACAAGTTCTAGAGGAGCAAAGAGACAAAAGAAAGAACCCCAGAACAACAGCTCCCTGATGTTTTTTAATGGAAGGGGACTCCCTTTCCAAACAATAACACTCTCTCTTCTCCATACTCAGTCATCAATAGCACTCAAAATCAAAGAAGTTTTAGTGCGTATGCAAATTTCTGTTTTTTTTACTGTACATTTCATTTCCTTTTGTTAAATTTTTATTTACATTTCATTTTTGTTTCCAAAGTGTTTATTCATTAAACAGTATATTAAACATGTACTATATATAAGAAGGGTTAAAACAGGGAATAGATTGATTTGACTTACATTATGTCTAATGGAAAAAAGAATGATTTGGTTTTCCAACAAATCACTTTTCAAACAGCCTCCCAGAATGAATTAAGTTGGAGAACTGAGGTTCCGTTGTATTATTATGCCATGAAAGTAAAAGAATTTTTGCTGTACACAAGTGTATGAATTCTGTGAGTATGAGTGACAGAAGTATTGAAAAAACTAGTTTGCTTAAAAACAAGTTAAACTGTGTATAGTTTACATGACATTTAGAATTAAACTCTAATTTACAAACAGCAATAGAAGTATAAAGTCAACTTAAAAATGCAGTTAGGATGGTGAAGAAAGGAGATGTAGACATGGAGTGGGGAAATAGGCATGTGAGAGGTGACCAGAAGAAAGGCTGGAATTTATTTGTAAAAAGCCGTGCATTTATTCTTACATGTTAAAACTTCAGTCACCGTTGGAGTAACTCACAGTTTCATGCAGTACACCCACTGAGACTTTTTTCTCTTGCTTAAAACAGTTTTTGAACTTGTTTTTGATGTGTTTTAGTGCTTCTGCCATTTTCTGTTTCACCTCTTCCACATCAGCAAAACGTTTCCCTTTGAGGACTTTTTTCATTTGGGGAAACAAAAAAAGTCTCTTGGGGCAAGATCGGGTGAATAGGAAGGGTGGGGCACAGGAGTCATGTCATTTTTGGTCAAAAATTGCTGAACACTCAGTGTGATGTGGGCAAGTGCGCTCATAAATCACCCATCATGAAATGGGTAAATGGGTTAAGTCTTCAAAAAAATTAATTTGAACTTAGCCTCCCACAACAATGTCAGCTGGTATATTGATCCAGATGGGGTCCTAAGAACACTCACCTAGTAAGAGAAACCTGTACCAAAAGGGGCCTGCCCCCTAGGAGGTGATTTGAAGGTTTTTTGGGTCCCCCCACCTTGTAAATGGAAATTACTGGTAGTATTTGATTGAATGATAGGTGGTTCAAAAATACTCATTATTTTCATTAAGATATATTTTGATTAACGTATTTTGTCCTTTTGTATGCATCAAATGTAAAGGCATAATTACCTCAATGTTTTAGGGCTTTTCAGTAGTTTGGCTTTTGTCCCAAAAGCCCTTAGAAGGGCCACAGCAATTTGTTTATGTGGTTATTTCTGTAAGATTCAAAGAAGTAAGATATTTTAACTTTAGTTAATTTAAGACTGCTCTTTTCATCTTCATTTTTCTTATTCTCACCTGGCAGCATAGTGGCTTCAGGCATTTTTTGATTGGAGACACACTTATTATGGTTTAATAGGATACAATGGTGGTTCACAGTCACAAGTAATATTTGCCTATCAGCCTGATTGTGATAGGAATGTAGTCTACAGTACCTGGCACCTGAAATATGTGAGTAGTGAAGAAGTCAGGGATTGGGGTTTATGACACCAGAAAATAGAGGGAAATCCAATTATCTGATATTTACAATTGTAAGTAAAGAATTTAGTTCCTATAAATTGCCAGTAAAAAGAGAATTTTTCTGTTGTTAGAAATATACTCAATATATTCAATTAGAAATTCACTATATTTGTTTTCTTTTTGTTAGGAATTCTGCCTTTAAAATAATTTTTATGTTTATACAGCACAGAGCTGTAGCATAACCAACAAGAAGTAGGTCTTTATGTGAAGCTAATTTTTTTATACATCTTACCAATTTTTAAAAATTAACCTTACTAAAGGAAAGAGTTTATTCATTGTTTCTGTGGAAAATACTACAAAAGTTGTATTCATGAAGAGGCCATCAAATATGCAGTCATGTAAGAAAAAATAGAATTCTATATTGGATTTTGTGATGTTTATGTGTACACAACATTTTTAAATTCTGAATTTGTTGTGATTTCTTATTCTGAAGTAGTCACCTCAACCTAAGGTCTTAAAATCCTGAAACTGTTCCTGATCAAATGATATAGTAAATAAAAAGAACATAGTAAACAAAAGTTTGAAGTAACAAAATACATAATGATAAATAAAAATATTTATGTAATTTTGATTGTATTATTTGTATCTTAAAAGATCTAGATTCCATCTTTGACTTTGAGTTTAATAAGTGCTCTTTGTTACATAATTGGCCTCCCATGTCATTATAATTCGTTTTGTTTTATTTATGTAATTCCTTTGACTTGTATTTGGCAGTATAACTTTGTTTTCTTAATATTTTTTTATTTTTCAATTACAGTGGGACAATATTATATTTGTTTCAGGCATACAACATAGTGATTAGACAATTATATAACTTAACAAAGTGATCACCTGATAAGTCCAGTACTCATATGACTTTATACAGTGTAGCTAAAATATTGACTTCTATTCCCTGTGCTGGTTTTTATAAATAGCAATTTGTACTTTTTATTACTTTTACCTTTTTTACCTATCCGCCCAAGCCCCCTCCCATGTGTCAACCATTAATTTGTTCTTTGTATCTGTGAATTTCTGTTTTTATTCATATTTTTTTTTAGATTCCACATACGAGTGAAATCATATAGTTTTTGTCTTTGACTTATCTCATTTAACATAATACCCTAGAGGTTTATCCATGTTGTCAAAAATGGGAAGACTTTTTTTTTTGGTTGAGTAATACTCTGTTATATGTATGTACCAGGTCTTTATCAATTTGTCTGTCAATGGACACTTGGGTTGCTTCCATATCTTGGCTATCATAAACAATGCTTCAGTTAAAATAGGGGCACATATATCTTTTAGGATAGTCTTCTTGAATTAATGAGGTTGAACATTTTTCTATGTCTGTTGACAATATGTATGTCCTCATTGGAAAACCCTTTATTTAGGTGCTCTCAAAATTTAATCAGACCATTTGATTTTTTTTGGTGTTAAGTTGAATTAGTTCGTTATATGTTTTGGATATTAGCCCCTTATTGAATATATCATGGGCAAATATATTCTATTTAGTAGGTTGTCTTTTAGTTTTGTTGTTAGTTTCATTCGCTATGCAACACCTCTTTGATGTAGTCCTGTTGGTTTATCTCTTTTTTGTTCCTCTTGCCTAAGGAGACATATTCAAAAACATTTTACTAAGAGCAATGTGAAAGTTTTCTGCCTATGTTTCCTTCTAGGAGTTTTATGTATTCATGTCTTACATTTAAGTTTTTAATCCATTTTGTGTTTATTCTTTGTATATGGTATAAAAGGATGATTTAGTTTGATTCTTTTGCATATGTCCAATTTTTCTAACATTTTTTGAAAAGACTGTCTTTAACCCATTATATATTTTGTCTCCTTTGTCATAGACTAACTGGTCATATAGGTGTGGGCTTATTTCTGGGCTCTGTGTTTTGTTCCATAGATCTCTGTGCCTGTTTTTATGCTAGTGCCATGCTGTTTTGATTACCATAATCTCGTAGTAGTAGCATGATACCTTCAACTTTGTTCTTCTTTCTCAAGATTGTTTTGGCTATTCAAGGTTTTTTGTGGTTTCCTATAGATGTTAGGATTATATGTTCTAGTTCTGTGAAAAAGGGCCATTGGAATTTTGATTGGGATTGCACTGATTCTGTAGATTTCTTTAGGTAGTATGGGTATTTTAACTTTGTTAATTCTTCCTAGCCGTGAGCATGGCATATCCTTCCATTTATTATTGCCTTTAGTTTTGTTTTGTTTTTTTTTTCCCAGTGTCATATAGTTTTCGAAGTACAGTTCTTTATCTCTTTGGTTAAATATATTTTTAAATATTTTATTCTTTTCGATGCAGTTGTAAATGGAATTGTTTTTCTTAATTTTTGTTTCTGATGGTTCTTTAGTGGTATATAAAATATGTGATTTCTGCATATTAATTTTGTATCTTACTACTTTAGTAAATTCAGATATTGGGGGTTTTTTTGTGGAGTCTTTAGGGTTCTCTCTATATAGTATCATGGTAATCTGCAAATGACAGTTTTTTTCTTTCTTTCCAATTTAGATGCCTTTTCTTTTCTTGTCTGATTGCTATGACAAGAACTTCCAAGACCGTGTTAAATAAAAGTGATAAAAGTGGACATCTTTTGTGGTTTCTGATCATAAAAAAAAGCTTTCAGCTTTTCACTGTTGAGTATGTTAGCTGTGGTTTGCCAAGTCGGCCTTTATTATATTAAGATATGTTTCATTTTTACTGAGGTGTTTATCATAAATGAATGCTGACTTTGTCAAATTCTTTTTCTACATCTGTTGATATGATCATATGGTTTTTATTGTTCATTTTGCTTATTTGATGTATTATACTGGTTGATTTATAGACACTGAACCAGCTTTGCATCCCAGCAATAAATCCCATTTGATCATGGTGTATGATCTGTTAATGTATGTATTGCTGAATTCAGTTCGCTAACATTCTGTATAGGATTTTTGCATCTATTTTCATCAGGGTTATTAGCCTATATATTTTTTTTTTGTAATGTCATTTTCTGGTTTTGGAATCAGGGAAATGTTTGCATCATAAAATAAGCTTGAGAGCTTTTCCTCCTCTTCAGTTTTTTGAAATAGTTTGAGAAGGGTAGGTGTTAATTCTTCTTTGAATGTTTGGTAAAATTCACCTGTGAAGCTGTCAGGTTCAGGACTTCTGTTTATTGGGGATTTTTTGATTACTGATTTAATTTCTTTAGTAGTTATTGATTTCTTCACATTTACTCTTGATTCAGTCTTGGAAGATTGTATTTTTCTAGGAATTTATCATTTCTTTCATTTTGTTTGTTTTTCTTGGCATATAATTTGCCATAGTATTTTCTTATAATCCTTTGTATTTCTGTAGTGGCGGTTGTCACCTCCTTCTTGTTTCTGATTTTATTTATTGGGTCCTCCCTTTTTCTTAATGAGTGTGGTTAAAGATTATGAATTTTTTTTTTTACTTTTCAGAGAATCAGTTCTTAGTATCATTGAATTTTTGTTGTTTTCTTATACTCAGTTATTTCTTCACTCTCATCTTTGTTCTTTCTTTCCCTTCTTATTCCTTTAGGTATAAGTTTAGGTTGTTTATTTGATATTTTTATTGTTTCTTGAGGTAGGCCTGTACAGTTATGAATTTTCCTGTAGTATCTCTTTGGCTGTTTCCCATAGATTTTTGGGTTGTTATGTTTTCATTATCATTTGTTTCCTGGGTCTTTTGATTTCTTTCTTGACCTTGTTATTAACCCATTTGTTCTTAGTATCAGGTTATTTGGTCTCCATGTGTTTTATCTGTTTTTCAGTTTTCTACATGTAATTGATTTCTAGTTTCATAACATCGTGGTCAGTGGTCAGAGGAGATGCTTGATATGATTTCAGCCTTAAATTTATTGAAACTCATTTTGTGGCCTCATGTGGTTTAGCCTGGAAAATATTTTGTGTACACTTGAAAACTGTATGTTCTGCCGCTTTGGGAAAACTGGTCCTAATAATATCAATTAAGTCCATTTGGTCTAATGTGTCATTTAAGGCCAATGTTTCCTTGCTGAATTGTTTGGATCATCTACCCATTGTTGGCAATCTCTTTTTAAAGAAAAAAAAACTATTTCTTTTTAGAGAGAAGGGAAGGGAGGGACAGAGAGAGGGAGACAAAGGTGTGAGAGAAACATCGATTGGTTGACTTTCACACACCTGCAACTGGGGACCTGGCCCACAACCCAGGCTCGTGCCCTGACTGATCATCAAACCTGTGACCTCACAGTACACAGGTTGGCACTCAATCACTGAACCACACCAGCCGGGGCAGCAATCTCTCTCTCTTTTCATCAATATATGCTTTATATATTTAGGCACTCATATGTTGAATGCATAGATGTGTATGAGAGTTATGTCCTCTTTTTGGATTGATCACATTCTCATTATGAATACTCTTCTTTTGCCTTTATTTTAGTAGTCTATCTCATCTAAGAATCGCTACCCAATTTTTTTTGGGGGGGTGGTTCTTTTTTCATTTGCATGAAATACTGACTTTCACCCCTTTATTTTCAGTCTGTGTGTCTTTCTATCTAAAGTGGGTCTCTTGTAGATAGCATATGCACAGGTTTTCTATTTTTATCCATACAGCCACCATGTGTTTCTTAATTGGGGCATTTAGTCCATTTACATTTGAAGTAGTTATTTATAAGTCTGCAGTTATTGCCATTTTTTATTAATTGCCTCTGAGTGTTTTTGTAGTTCTCAGTTTCTTTATTTCTCACTTATTTTGTATGTTGATGACTTTTGAGTGTTGCATTTGGATTCTTCTCTCTTTATTCCTTGTAGATTTTCAGTTTGTATGTAGCAAGCTGTTATTTATAGCTGTCTTTTTTAAGCTGTGTGTCACTTCAGTTTGAATACTCTAAAATCACTATAATTTTTACTCACCCCTTCCATTTGTATGTTTAAGCATTTTTTACTTCTTTTGTACATGTGTTTGTGTGTAGCCCTTAATTTATTACAATTTGCATGAGTCTCCCACTTTTGCCTTTTAAACTTTGTATTAGTATCATTGAACTTTTGTTTTCTTACACCCTGTTTTATTATTTCTTCACTCTCATCTTTGTTATTTCCTTACTTTCTAATTCCTTTAGGTATAAGTTTAGGTTGTTTATTTGATATTTTATAGTTGGCTGATCCCCTGCATTTACTAAATGTTTTTCTTTGTCAGTGAGAACTCTTTTCTTTGCTATATTTTCTTATTGATACTTTTGATCTTTCCTTGTTTACTTAAAGAAATCCCTTTAGCAGTTCTTGTAATACTTATTTATTGGTGATGAACGGTTTTAGCTTATTTTCTGGGTAACTTTATTCTTCATTTCTTTTTTTATTTTTTTTTAAAGACCTTATTTTCAGAGACAGGAGAAGGGAAGGAGACAGAGAGGTAGAGAAACATCGATGTGTGAGAGAAACATCAATTGGTTGCCTCTTGTTTGCCCCAAATGGGGACCCTGCCTGCAACCCAGGCACGTACTCTTACAGGGAATTGAACACACGACCTTTTGGTTTGCAGACCAGTGCTCAATCCACTGAGCCACACCAGCCAGGGCTTTTCATTTTTAAATGATAGTTTTACAGAGTAGAATTCTATTGGTGGTGGGTCTTTGTTTTTTATAACTGTTAATATTTTGTGCCATTGCCTTCTTGCCTACATAGAGTTTGAAAAATTAACTGATATTATGGTAGTTCCATTGTATATAACTATTTCCTTTTAATTTTCTTTATTGTTGTTCAAGTACAGTTTTGTCCATTTTCCCCCCACCACTCCCCCTCCCTCATCCTCTGCCCCTCCCGCCCCTTGACTTGGTTCATGAGTCCTCCATATATGTTCCTTGACCACCCTTCCCGCTTCCCCAAATCTTCCCCTCCCCTGTTCACTGTCAATTTGTTCTTCACATCAATGTCTCTGGTTACATTTAACTTGCTTGTCTGTTCTGTTGATTAGTCTCCACTTGTAGGTGAAATCATATGGTATTTGTCTTTTACCACCTGGCTTATTTTACTTAGCATAATGCTCTTCAGAGCTGTTGCAAATGGTGGAGCTCCTTCTTTCTTTCTGCTGCATAGTAGTCCATTGTGTAAATGTACCACAGTTTTTGATCCACTCATTTACTGATGGGCACCTGGCTTGCTTCCAACACTTGGCTATTGTAAATTGTGCTGCTATGAACATTGGGGTGAATTTGTTCTTTTGAATTTTTAGGGTGTGATCCCAGCAGTGGAATTGCTGGCTCAAAAGGCATTTCCGCTTTTAGTTTTCTGAGTAATTCCATACTGTTTTCCACAGGAGCTGCACCAGTCTACATTCCCACCAACAGCGTACTAGGGTTCCCTTTTCTTCACAACCTCATCAGCACTCATTGTTTGATGATTTGGTTATGATGGCCATTCTGTCTGGACTGGATTGTGGTTTACATTGGCATCTCTCTGATGGCTAGTGATGCTGAGCATCCTTTCATATGTCTCTGGGCCCTGTGTATGTCCTCCTTGGAGAAGTATGTGTTCAGGTCCTTTGCCCATTTCTTAACTGGGTTGTTTGTCTTCTTAGAGTGGAGTCATGTGAGTTCTTTATATATTTTGGAGATCAAACCCTTTTCTGAGGTATCATTGGCAAATGTTTTCAGATGCGGTTGGTTCCCTTTTCATTTTGTTGATGTTTTAAGTCTTTTATCCATCTTGAGTTTATTTTTCTGTATGGTGTAAGCTGGTTTTCTAGTTTCATTGTTTTGCATGTATTTCTCCAGATCTCCCACACCATTTATTGAAGAGGCTATTTTTGCTCCAGTTTATGTCCTGCCCTCTTTGTCAAATATTAACTGACCGTACAGATATGGGTTTATTTCTGGGCTCTCTATTCTGTTCCATTGGTCTATGTGTCTGTTTTTATGCCAGTACCAGACTGTTTTGATTACAGTGGCCTTGTAATATAGTTTGATATCAGGTATTGTGATTCCTCCCACTTTGTTCTTCTTTCTCAAGATTGCTAGGCTAATTTGTGGTCATTTATGGTTCCATATCAATTTTAGAAATATTTGTTTTGTTTCTCTGAAATATGTCATTGGTATTTTGATAGCTATTGTGTTGAATCTATCTATAGATTGTCTTGGGTAGTAAGGACATTTTAATGATGTTAATTCTTCCAATCCATGAATATGATATATGCTTCCATTTACTTGTGTCTTCCTTAATTTCTTTTTTCAGTGTTCCATAGTTTTCTGAGTACAGGTTTTTTACCTCCTTGGTTAAATCTATTCCTAAGTATTTTATTTTTCTTTTTGCTGTAGTAAATGGGATTTTTTTCCTAGTTTCTGTTTCTGATATTTCATTTTCGGTGTACAAAAATTCCTTTGATTTCTGGATATTGACTCTGTATCATGCTGTTTTGCCAAATTCACTAGGTCGAGTAGTTCTTCAGGGGAGTCTATCAGGCTTTCTATGTACACTATCATGTCATCTGCAAACAATGACAGTTTTACTTCCTCCTTTCCAGTTTGGATGCCTTTTATTTCTTTTTCTTGTCTGGTCGCTATGACTAGGACTTCCAATATTATGTTGAATAGAAGTGCTGAAAGCAGATATCCTTGTCTTGTTCCCAATCTTAGTGGGAAAACGTTTAGTTTTTAACCCATTGAGTATGATGTTGACTGTAGGTTTCTCATATATGACCTTTATTATGTTGAGGTATGCTCCCTCTACTCCCACTTTGCTGAGTATTTTTATCATAAATGTGAGCTGTACTTTATCAAATGCTTCTTCAGCATCTATTGATATGATCATGTGGCTTTTGTCTTTCATATTGTTTCTGTGATCTATTACATTTATTGATTTGCGTATATTGTACCTTCCTTGCATCCTTGCATCCTTGCAATCAATCCTACTTGATTATGGTGTATGTGATCTTTTTAATGTATTGTTGGATCTGATTTGCCAATATTTTATTGAGGATTTTAGTGTCTATGTTCATCAGCGATATTGGCCTGTAGTTTTCTTTCTTCGTTGTGTCTTTATCTGGTTTTGGAATTAGGATAATACTGGCTTCATAAAAAGATTTTGGGGGTCTTCCCTCTTCTTGGATTTTTTGGAATAGTTTGATAAGAATTGGGGTTAGCTCTTCAATTAAATATTTGGTGAAATTCTCCTGTGAATCTGTCTGGCCCGGGGCCATTGTGTACTAGGAGTTTTTTGATTACTAGCTTCAATTTCACTAGCTGTACTGGTCTGTTCAGGCTTTGTGCTTCTTCTTGACTCAATTTTGGAGGCTGGTATGTTTCTAGAAATTTGTTCATTTCACCCAGGTTATCAACTTTATTGGCATATAGTTGTTTGTAGTAATTTTTTACTATCTTTTGTATTTCTGTGATATTGGTTGTAATTTTGCCTCTTCCATTTCTGATTTACTTATTTGGGTTCTCCCTTTTTCTTACTGAGTATGGTTAAAGGCTTGTTGATTTTGTTTATTTTTCCAAAGAACCAGCTCCTGGATTTATTGATGCCCTGAATTTTATTTTCGTTTCTCTGTCGTTTAATTCTGCTCGATCTTGATTATTTCTTTCCTTCTACTCCTTCTGGGGTTTGTTATTATTCTTCTGGGTTTTGTAGATTTAGGGTTAGGTAGTGTATTTGAAATATTTTGATCTTTTTTAGGTAGGCCTGTATTGCTATAAACCTCTCTCTCAAGACTGCCTTCTCCGTGTCCCATAGGTTTTGGGTTGTTGTGTGTTTATTTTCATTCGTTTCCAGAAACTTTTTGATTTCTTTTTTTATTTCATTATTTACCCCTTCATTGTTTAATAATATGTTATTCTGTCTCCGTGGGTTTGACTGTTGAGTTTCTTCCTTGAGGTTGGTTTCTAGTTTCAAGCTATTGTGATCTGAGAAAATGCATGATATGATTTCAGTTTTCTTGTATTTGTTGAGGCTTGTTTTGTGTCCTATCATGTGGTCTATCTTTGAAAATATGCCATGTGCATTTGAAAAGAATGTATATTTTGCTTCTTTGGGATGAAGTCCATTTGATGTAGCATGTCATCCAGTGGCACAATGTCCATGTTCATTCTTTGTTTGGAAGATGTGTCCATTGTTGAAAGTGGGGTGTTAAATTCCCCTACTATAAGTGTTTTACTGTCTGTATCTTTTTTGAAGTCTTCCAAGATTTTACTTATATATTTGGGTGTCCATATGTTCAGTGTATATACGTGTATAATGTTTAGAGCATTCTGATGTGTTCTTCCCTTTAGAATTATGAAATGGCCATCTTTGTTTCATTGTATTGCCTTTGTTTTGTAATCTATTTTGTCTGATACAGGTATTGCTACCCTGGTGTTCTTCCTATCCATTTGCTTGGAATATTTTTATCCAACCCTTCACTTTTAGTCTGTGTAGGTCTTTTGTTCTGAGCTGGGTCTTTTGTAGACAGTGTATGTGCAGGTCATGTTTTCTTATCCATTCAGCTATTCTGTGTCTTTTGATTGCAGTCTTTAATCCATTTCCATTTAAGGTTACTACTGAAAGACACTTATTCATTGCAATTTTTCATTTCGTATCTTTGTTCCTCTCTCTCACTGTGTACCTTCATCTTAAAGCAGGCCCTTTAGCATGTCTTCCAGTGCTGATTTAGTGGAGGTGTATTCTTTTAACCTTCTTTTGTCTGGGAAACTCCATATTTCACCTTCCATTTTGAATGACAGCCTTGCTGGGTAGAGTAGTCTTGGTTGCAGGCCTTTGTTTTTCTTTATTTGGAATATTTCTTGCCATTCCCTTCTGGTCTGTAGTGTTTCTGTTGAGAAATCAGCTGATACTGTTATCAGAGTTCCCTTGTATGTTACTTTCTGTTTCTTCCATGCTGCTTTTAAGATTCTGTCTTTGTCTTTAAAATTTGGCATTCTAATTGTAATGCTATTGGAGTTGACCTCTTTGGGTTCACCTTGATTGTACTTCCCTCTGTACTTCCTGAACTTGCATGGCCTTTCCCCTCTGCAAGTTACGGAAGTTTTCTGTCATCATTTTTTCAAACAGGTTTTCTATCCCTTGTGCCTTTTCTCTCTTTCTGGTGTTCCCGTGACTCAAATGTTGTTGTGTTTCATGTTGTCCTGGAGTTCCCTTAAACTGTCCTCATACTTTATGAGTCTTTTTTTCATGCTGTTGCTCTATCTGGGTATTTCTTTCTACCTTGTCTTCCAGCTGACCAATTCAGTCCTCTGCTTCATCCACCCTGCTTTTAACTCCTGCTAGTGTATTTTTTATTTTAGCTGTTGTATTCTTCATTTCTTGTTTATAGTTTCTGTTTCCTTTTTCATGCTGTTGTAGTTCCCACTCAGTTCCTTGTAGTTGTCACTGAGTTCCTTGAACATCTTTATAAGCATGTTTTAGAAGTGCGTCTTATAGATTGCTTGCCTTATTTTTATTTTGCTTTTTGGGAATTCTTCTGTTCCTTTCAATTTCAGGTTCTTTCTTTGTCTCCCCATTTTAGGTGACTCTTTTTGTTTGTTTCTGCATCTCAGTTGCTCTTCTTTGCCTCCCTGTCTTTGTGGGGTGGACTTTTGTGGGACTCAGTGGTACGGTCTCCTCAATCTCTTTGTCTTGATGCTCTAGGGTTTCTTTTTCTTCTGTTTGTGTGGGCTCTCTTGTTGTACTTGGGTTTTACTTGTTGGTGGCTTCTCCCCTCCAGCAGGCTTCCTGGTAGTCACAGCTCCCATCTTGTCTAGTATGCTGTTGTACAGGTGTTGGTTAACAAAGCAGTATTACCAGACAACAAAACTTATACCAACAAAAAGAACCCCCTACCAGATCAGCAATCTCAAGCACAATTAAGCAAAGATTACTAAAGGTGAGGAGAGATTACAGATATCTTGAGCTATTAAAAAAGGGAATAAGAGATGACTAAAAGAAGGGAAATGTTGAGTGGTAAGAGAAAGGAGAATGAGTAAGAATAGCTATAGAACCCAGCTGAAGAAAGAGAGAGAACAAAATTTAAAACATAAGTAAAACATGAAAGGGTGATAGGAACAATGGAGTAAGAAAAGGGAAGAGTATACTATGAGGCTTGAAGTAAAACTGAAAAGGTATTAGACCAACGGGATCAAAATTGCAGGAAAACCACAGCAGGGTCAATAGCAATGACAGCTGAATGAAGTTTAATAAAGGTGGAATGGGAATGAGAATATTGCGCAAAAATGAAAAGTGAGTATGAGATGTGTACTGTAAAGAAAAGTGATTTTGAGAGGATAGGGGAACCAAACTAAGAGTAAGGAGTAAAGCTCAGATCAAGAGAAGGGGGAAAAAAATGAAATAAAGTTCCTCCCTCAACTGATCAGGGGCAGGGAAAGGTGCAATGGAGTAAGACATGGGGAGAATAATCTATATGATATCAAGTACAAACAAATAGTAAACAAACAGATGTTCTGTTGAAGAAGTACAGCAATAACCATGGTATTTTACCCAACTAACCACTGTTTATAAAAGGTGGAAAAGAAATAAGACTTTTAAAAGGGGGAAAAGATTGTGAGGTGTCTTAAGAAAGAAGAGCGCTTATGCGAGGTTAGATGGAGGAGAAACAGTCAGTGTAGGCAATAGGAACATAGCGTAGAGTGAGAGAAAATAAAGTTTACAAGAACAGTAATAAAGCTCACGAAAATGACGAAATGAATTAAAACCAGGGAAGGGTACTGAATGGGATTTGTAATAACAATAGTATGATAAAAAGTATATAATTTGAATGAGAAGAATAAAAAGTAAAAGATGAAGAGTAGTGAATTATTTGGGATATGATGAAGTGAAAGAAGAAAAATTAAAATGTGATATGAAAGAGAAAAAATAAAAAATAACTAAAAAATGAAAAGAAAAATTTAAAAATGCAAGTTCTGATGAAGAGCAAGGTGAAATTTGTCTCAGCGGTTGGTGTTCACCTTCTGAATTCTTTCTGGATCTGTCTCTGGCTTAAAAAAAAGAAAAGAGAAAAGAAAAAGCCCCCAGCAGGTTAAGTCTGCTGAGGTGGTTTTGCAGATCTTTCCAGCTCCTGCAGGTGGTAGGGGTTGGGCTTCGGTTTCCCTCAGATGGTTTGGCAAGGATGGGGACTCAGTCTGGGCTACAGCAATCACAGGTGCCCAGTTTCCAGCCCATGCCTTCAGAGTACTGTGAGGCCTATACTGTCTACTCTACAAAGTTGTGCCAGGCTGGCACCAATAAACCATCTCACTTTGCATCCCATTGATCAGTCTGTGAGGGGCACTGAGTGGGAGCAAATATCGCCCACAATCCTCCTTTGTTGGCTCTGCAGCTGCGCACATGAGGTCCCTGCCCAGTGTGCCTCAATTCCCCTTTTCAAAAAAGTTTCTGTTTTCTCTACTGCAGCTCTGTGAGCCACTGCCCAGCTTTTCACACACTCCAACTCACTGGCAGGTCCAGAGTCTATCTTAGTCATGGCCAGTCACAACCCACCTCTTTGCCCAGCTCCAGATGCCACCAGGAGCCACCCCACTCTGTCAGCGTGCCAGCCTGCAACCTCCACTCCAGTTTGGGTGCAGCCCACAGCATGTGTGCTTGCTGTCTTTATCCCCCCTGCCCCCAGCAACTTCATACATTCAGCTCTCTCCTGATGTGGGTCTGGGATTTCTCTGCCCTGGGAGAGGAGGGTTCTGCTAGGCTGCTGTCAATGACCAGGCTCACCTCCAATGCTGTCCCTGCAGCAGCCAAGGTTTCTGGTGCCACGCCCGGATACCTTCCCAGTCCGCCTGTGAAACCTCCTTACCATCCATTTTGAAGTGTCCTTTGCACACTTCAGCCTCCAAACTTTCTATTAGCTAAGATTCTGTTGGCTATTTTGTTCACTTTGTTTTTTTTGCAAGGTTGGCCAAGTTGGGTGTGCAAGCAATTGGGCTCAGCTCCCACCTACTTTACTGCCATCTTCTCCATTTATTTTGTTTTTCTGGAGCTTTTATCTGTTCTTTCATTTAGGCCATGTTTTTTTGTTTTTCTCTTTTTGGCAGCTTCCCTGTGTTTGTTTCTGTTTATTCAGCAGAGCTGTTATGACTCTGTGTCTTAGTAATGTGGCCTAACGTAGTAGGTATCCTGTAGGGTCCAGTGGCACAGCCTCCTCTATCACCCAAGCTAGTTACTCGAACTGAGCCCTTCATTTGGACTGAGTAAATCCTCCTCTAGTAGTTGAGCCTTGATTGCTGTCAGCAGGTCAATGGGAAGGGTTTACCCAGGCCAGTTGGCTGCAAGCACTGGCTGTGACCACTAACCACCAACCTTTGCTCTTCATGGAGGATCATCTGTGCAGGGGCAGGAGAGTGGTGCTCCAACATGGTCTGTAGCTGTCCACTGGGAGTGCAGGCTCTGGGGTTTCCCAGGTCATGCAGGGCAAGATCAGCACCCACCTGTGTTTTGCCTGGGACCATCCTGCCTGAACTATCAAGTAACCTGAGACGTCTGCTACTTGTGCAGTCATTGGAGATTCCCCGGGGGAAACCAAGATGTGAATCTCTTCTGGTTGCTGCCAGTGCTGGGCCTGGGACCCCTTAGCAAGAAGTATGGTGGTGGGGCCTCACTGAGGTTGGCTGTTCTGTGTTTCATAGGATTCAGAAAATTGTGAAGCATGAGCCAAGAACAGCCATTTATATGGAAAAGCAGCTTGGGTGGGTCTGTAAGTTGGGTGGGATGGAGTCTCTGGGGATCTTCAGGGAGGGTGAACAGTTTTAGCCAAGTTGATGGAATCTTAGATATGGCACCATCCTCCTGGTTCTGTTGTTCATTGGAAGGGAGGATCCAGAAATTGACAGTGGCCTCTATCTGCCTTTCTGTCTGGATAAAACTATCTCCCAGCTCCCACTTTGATGCCAGATGCTTCATTTCCTCCTTGTATGCCATGGTGCCTTTCAAGCTGCTACCCAGATGCCGGAACTCAGAAGGAGTTAGTCTGATTAAGTCTGTGTGTGGATTCTTTAAGAGTAATTGCTTGGGACTCTAGAAATTTCTTCCCCTGACTCAATCTCCACTGGTTTTTGCAGCCAGAAGTTATGGGGACTTCCTGGGCACTGGAACTCTGGGCTGGGGGCCCTGGTGTGTGGCTGGGACTCCTCACCCCTGAAATAGTTCTCCTGAATTTTTAATCCACCACACATGTTTGTAGGACCAGCCAATTCCATGTCTCCACCTCTCCTACTAGTCTGAATGGATTTGCTTTCTTTAATTTCATAGTTGTCAGACTTCCATTCAACTCAATTTCTGATGGTTCTGAGTGAACATTGTTCTATATTTTAGTGGTAATTTTGATGTGGTTGTGCAAGGAGGTGAGCCGTGTTTAACTATGCCACAATCTTCACCCCATTTTGTCCATAACCTTTGACATTTTAACTAAATGATGTGTCTTTGCATTTGCCTCTTTGGGTTCATCTTGTTTGGGACTCTGCATTTCCTGAACTTGTATGTCTGTTTCCTTCACAGAATTAGAGAAGTTTTCAGTCATTATTTCTTAAAATAGGTTTTCAGTCCCTTGCTTGCCCTCTCTTCTCCTTCAGGTATCCTTGAAATGCAAATGTGAATATGCTCATGTCCCAGAAATCCCTTAAACGATCTTAATTTTTTAATTCTTTCTTTTAGCTGTTCCGATTAGGTGGTTTCCACTACCATGTCTTCTAGATGGCTGATTCAGTCCTCTGTTTCATCTAATATTTGTTGATTCCCTGTAATATATTTTTCATTTCAGTTACTGTAATCTTTATTTCCAACTTCTTTTATGCTTATCTCTCTGTGAAAGGTTTCACTAAGTTCATCTGTTTTTTCCCCTAAGTTTATTGAGCATCTTTATAATGAGTGTTTTGAACTCTGTATCTGGCATATTTCCTGTCTTCATTTCATTTACTTTCTTTCTCTGGAATTTTGACCTTTTATTTGGGACATGTTCCTTTGTCTCCTCATTTTGGCTGACTCACTTTGATGTTTCTGTATGTATTGGGCAGGCCTGTTATATCTCCTGACTTGGTAGAATGGCCTTATGTAATAGACGACCTGTGAAGTCCATTGGCACAGTCTCCCTCTTCACCTTAGGTGGGTGCTCAAGGTGTGTTGTTTCTTGTTTGGCTTGTGTGTGTCCCCCTGTTGTAGTTGTCTTGATTGCTGTTGGTAAATCAGTGGATTTGATTGCCCCCTGGGCTATCTGGCTTTGAGGACTAGTCGTGACTACAGCACAAGTTATTTTGTGTGGGCTGACTTCTCAGAAAGAGAGCCGTGTTAGCAGGACCCTGGAGCCCACCAAGTCCTCCCTTTGGTTGTGTTATTTGTACAGCTACCTGGATGGTGCCCTAGTGTGGTCTGAAGCTGGCAACTGTTTCTGTTGTTTCTGGGGTATCTTGGGGGCTTTGATGCAGCCGAGTTCAGCCTTCATTTGTGCCTAGGTAGGGGCTACCTAGTGGGAGCTACAAACTGATCTGCAGATGGTTGCACCTTGTGCTGGGCTTGGAAGCTCTTGACTCAAGAGTCAAGGCTATTCTGAAAACTGAGGCTGGCTTTACTAGTTGCAGTCTTGGGATGCTTTGGTGGGAGCACCACAATGTGAGCTGAAGCCACCTGCCACTTGTGTTGGGTTCTGGCCCCTTATGTGAAGCTATGTTACAAGACAACCTGGTCTTGGCTTTATAACAGGCATGGAGCCATCTGATCAGAGTCACAGTGCAAGTTGAGACCAGTTACCACTTGTGCCAGCTTTGGGACCAATTAACAAGAGATACAGGGCACAATGATTTGAACTGTTGTTTGTTTACAGTTTGCGAGCCTTTTAGAAAACTCGACAACCCAGTGCCACATGTGTGGAAAAGACTTTCGAAACAGCTTGGGCCAGGTAGGTGAGTTAGATGGGACAGAGTCTCAAGGAATCACCACGGCTGGGAAAACATTGTTAGACAAGTTAAGGGAGAGCTCAGATTTGGCACTCACCTGCACCTGCCAGCTGGGTAAGGCTAAGGCTGAACCAAGGAATAGTGGCACTTCCCAGCACTTTCAGTCCCAGAAAGAGCTTCCCTTACCCAAGCTGTTGCCTTAAGCTAGTCAGTTTAGCTTCTCTCTCTGTGTCCCTGGTGCTCTTTGAGCTGTCACCCTGGCACTGGAGCACATAGCAAGTGAGTTTGTGAGTGAGCAAGTTGGTGTGGGGAGAGGTGGTATTACTTGAGAAACTCCTAGGACTCTAGCAATTCTCCATTTCAAGTGCAGCCTCTGCTGGTTTTTACAGCCAGATGATATGAACTCTCCTCTTCCCTGCACTTTTGCCCTGGGCTTTTGAGCCAGGTGTGGGGCTGGCACCCCTTGTTCCTTGGGGATTTTCCACAGATGAGATATCTCTCTAATTCTTTTTCTTTTAATACTCAAACAAGGGTATATTTTTATTGATTCTGAGAGAGAGAGAGAGAGAGAGAGAGAGAAATAGAAACAGAGACATCAATTGGTTGCCTCCCGTAGATACCTGACTGGGGACCAAACCTGCAACCTAGGTATGTACCCTGACCAGAAATTGAACCTGCAACCATTTGATGTACAAGATGACACTCCAGCCAAGTGAGCCACGTGGCCAGGGCAGATATCTCTCTGATTCTTAATTTCCACACCATGATTGTGGTTCCTACCTGTACCATATTCTTGCCCCTTTTACTGGTCTCTTTGTGGCTTCTTTATATCTTTAGTTATAGGACTTCTGTTCCTATAACTAGTCTTCAGGTGGTTCTCAGTGATGGCTGTTGAATAAGTTAGTTGTAATTTTGATGTGGTCATGGGAATAGGCAAACAACATTCAGCTATTTTGTCATCTTAACTGGAAGTATTGCAGTATTCCTTTTATTTTCTAGTTAAACAATGATTTTATTGCATGAGTACATAGACAAATTTAAGCAACTAGGGCAGAGTCTGTGGATGACTGTCCAATTTCCCCAATACCATTTATTAAATAAGCTATCTTTAGCCCATTGTATGTTTTTGCCTCCTCTGTGAAATTAATTGGCTTTAAAGGTGTGTATTTATTCCAGGGCTCTCTCTTCTGCTCCATTGATCTATGTGTTGTTTTTATGTCAGTATCCTGTTGTTTTGATTACTATGGCCTTATAGTATAGTTTGATATTAGGTAGCATGATTCCTCCCACTTTGTTCTTCTTTCTCAAGATTGCTGCTGGTATTCAGGGTCTTCTGTGGTTCCATATAAATTTTAGGTATTTTTGTTCTGTTTCGGTGAAATGAGTCATTGGTATCTTCATAGGAATTGCACTGAATCTATAGATTGCTTTGGGTAGTATAGACATTTTAATGATGTCAGTTCTTCCTATCCATGAATGTGGTATAGTGCCCACTTCTTTGTATCTTCTTTCTTTCTTCAGAAAATTTAATTTCCGTATAATTTTCCAAGTACAGATCTTTTACATTCTTGGTTAAATTTATTCCTAGGTATTTTACTTGAAGTCGACATTGTTTTAATATTGTAACTAAATGTTAGCTTTAGTCTTCTGGAGAAATGCATTTAAATATGGTATCTTAAATTCTAGGATATGAAAGATGGCAAGTCCAGATAGAAGTAAACGGAAGATATTAAAAGCAAAAAAAACAATGCCTGCCAGTTGCCGGAAGCAAATAGAGATCCTCAATAAGTCAAAGAATGTTGAAGCACTGAAAACAGCAGCAGTTGGGATTAATGTGTCAAGTGATAATCAGAATTCAAGTATTGGTGTCATAAATAACAAGTGTAGACATTCTGAAAATGACGCTCCCTCATTGGACTCTACCAAAAATTCAGTATGCTCAGAAAAAAGCAACATAGTTTCTCAGAATTTAATAAAACCACTAGAATTTGGTTTGGAAACAAGACTGCAGTACATTGAAGAACAAGTTGTATGCCTTTACCAAAAGCCAAGTAAACCAATAGAATCTCCCAGGAAACTGTCTACACAAGATGCAAAAGATTCACAAAACACTTCTGAAAACCATTTTGAATATCAGACAAATGTAACAAGATCCTTTTTTGAACAACACAATGTGGATTGTAATCTGAAATCCATTAGTTATCCACACAGTGTATTGAGTGGTATAGTTCAAATGCCAGAGTCTACAGTAATCGATACCTTGGATGATAAGAGAATTGACAAGATGTTTTCCCAATTAGAAACGCATTATAAAAGGCAAAATGACATTTTGATTTTAAGCTCAGATACCCATTTTGTTCCTGTTGATAAAACACCTATGGTGGTGAATTCAGTCATTTATAGTAATCATACTGCTGACAGTTTGAAAGGTGAAGAATCCTGTAGAACTTGTCATTCCAGCATTTCAAATTGTGAAAATACAGACTCAACATGGCTGTCGTCACTTGACACAGATAGGAATAACAGTAAGTGTATACTTGTACACCCTTTGTGAAAATCAAAATAAGCACTGTGTTGGGAGATATTATAGTCTCAGATGTAGAAACAGAGCATACAGTGTGGGGAAAAAAGTAGGTTTGTAGCTGTTTGCAAAGAAAATAATACTAATAATTACTAAATAATTATACAAGAGTAAACTGTTTTGCACACTCACAACTGTAAATGTACTTTTTCTCCACCCTATATAGGAAAAAAGTAGACAGTGACAAATGACAAATTACGATACCTACTTCTGAACCATTCTTAGTTGGGTGGGGAAATGGCATCTTCTATGCCCAGAGAGAAGTAAATTCTGTCAAAGAAGAAATCAGTCACTTTTCCTTGAGAGTGCAAAAAAATCAAAAGGTAGTTCATGGCATTTGTTTGGTTTATTTCATCTATGTACTTTTTCATTTTGAAGTTTTATTTATTAGATTAATAGAAGGATAAGTTAAAGGAGAGAGTGGGTTTTTTTAATTGTTGGTGAACCCATTTTATTTTTCATAGAATTGACCTGCAAATCACCTATCAGGTTGAGCTGATAGATAATAAGAATATATACACATGTACATACGTGTGTGTAGAGTGAGAAAAACCCATCCAATAATTAACCAATGCAGTTTTAGTGTTATGAAATCATTAAAATATCTAAAGTATATTTCATTAGAAATGGGGTGTTTTTGTACATTAATGAAATATAAGAAAAAACTGATTTTATAGGATAAATCTTGTGTTCTTGCCTAGGCTACAGAATGATCATTTAACAAAATGAATTTAAAATTGCTTAAAAATAGGATCACCTATTAAAAATATGTAGGACTGCCTAAGTAACTGTTTATAAAAATATTGTGACCACTTAAGTAACTATAAATATATAGAGGATTAAATGATACAGTTTATTCAGTTTTTGTCAGTATTAAATAGATGTTACATGTGTATTACATAAGGCTGAAGTGAAAGTGTGTGTTCTGAGACCAGAACCCTACCTAGGATATTCATTAAAAAAAAATAGATTGTCACAATTTTTTATAGAATTGCATTTTCTCAAAACTGCTGCCATGGTCACGTTTTAGTTTTTTCCTTTGCTTAGAGGGTTCCTAATTTAGGGAATTTCCCTGTTTCCTTCATTAGAAGGAATATTTTTATCTCTGATCTTTCCATCTCCCCAAGGCCATAATCAAAAGAAGAGGATGTTTTCAGAAAACAAAGAAAATGTTAAGCGCATGAAAACTTCAGAGCAAATTAATGAAAATATTTGTGTAGCTCTGGAAAAACAAACAGCATTGCTGGAACAGGTAAAAATATTGGGACTTAAATACTTGCTTTAGAAACTTTTTTGATTAGAAGTGGTAAAAGTTAATTAATCTTCGCAATGACTTAGTACAGATGATTGTCACTTGATGCAAAACTGTTATATACAAACTTAATTAGCAGACGGAATTATTAGGGAAAGATAATTATTTACATTTCCAGAATATTTAGTTTCTTGAGAATGATCCTCTGCAGAGTAACCAAGGAAAATGCTCCAGTAGAAAGAGAAGAGGCTTTAGGTCAACATTACATTTAAATCTCTTTGTGAGTCAGATACTGCATGACCTTGAGCTTTGCCGAAAAATCTATTTTGTACTGGTCATGGGGTTCTTTGCTCTGCATCTATAGCCATTTGTAGACGTTACCACGATTGATCACTATTTCCTAGGCTCAGACAACCCAAAAAGTCCATTGCAAAGTCCTGTTACATTCAGGTTTACTTGCCCTAATGTCCAAGTTTACACAAATATGCTTTTATTATATCATTAAATGATGTTTTGTTTTTCATTTTTGCCCCATATCATCTCATTGTATTACAGTTTCCATACATGTCTGATCAATTGTGAGTTTAAGTGTAATGAGATTCAATCTAGTAGGCCCTGTTTTGATCATCCTGTTTTGCTATTTTACTGTATATATTTACCACTGGAATGCCACAACTAAAAGTCATTAAGTAGTAAATTAATTTTTTTAAAGTCATTAATTTATTACTTAATGACTTGTCAGCTGTAATGGAACACAAGAAAATGGCCCAATACAAGCCATCCTGCTAACTGCATGAGAAACAAAAACACTACTGTTTTTTAAAACAGACCATTATAATTATATAGTTATGTATTATATGAATGTGTATTTACATAATACCCGGAGGTCTTTTTTAAAGACTCATGCAGAACTAGCCTAACAGATGAGTCAATAGTTTTTCCCTTTCTACTTCCTACTTTCTTCCAGGAAGACCAAAAGAGACACTAATTAAAAATATGTAAATCTCTGTTGTATGCAAGGAAGAGGTAGCAGAATTATGGTAAGCACTGGATGTAGTTTAAGCAAAAGGTTGGGGACTATCACTGTGGCTTATTCCCAGTGATGAATGACTGAATTCAGAAATAAGGTCTGATATAGACACATAAAGAAAAAATTACTCTTAATATTTGAAAGTTTTAATTTCACTGGCATGGGAAAATCAGGGTTTTCATTCACTATTTTCTGCCTCATGAAATAGTTGGTCCAAGATGACAAGAAAATAGTCCTTCCCAGTGATGTTTAAGCAATGTAATTTATCTTCCCACCCCACACCCATCCCCTACCTTGAAGTTTCTTGCACAGTCTCCAGAGAAAACTTGGGTTTTAACTAATTCCTGTGTTTTTACCTATCTAAATAGCTAAGGTAGCTAACCCTCGTTTGATGTTTTGATTCCTGTCCAAACAGGAAACTTTCTAAACTACATCTGTTTGTTGTTGTTGTTTTTCTTGATTGAATCCCAGTGAAATAGGCTCTCCCATTCTGACATTGTTCTTCCCTACTGAGAGAGTCCTGGAGCTGTTGACCCTTCTTTTAAGATTTCTTAAGGATCTTTGCCTAGCTGGTTCCAATTAAATTACTGAAGTAGAGGGGTTTTTCTTGTAATGCCCAAATTTGTCATTATACCCCCCATCTGAGAAAGTTGAGGCACATTGGGGATATATAATTGCCAGTCATTCTCCATTCTTTAGGCCACTTTGTCATCTCCAAATTGTACTTAAGACTTCCATATAATTTTATAATTAGAACACATTAGTATTGGCAGAAGACATTCAGGAGATAGGTATTCGGTGGAGGTTATTATGTCTGTTCTGTATAAGGAACATCATCACTAAATGAGAACAAATGTCCGATCCAACCAAGAATAATTATCTTTTGGTGGCATTTAATCCAAAATAATCAAGTTATTAGAGTCTGCCTCCATCAGAATCACCAGGAGTACTTGTTTAAATTGTGGTTTCGTGAGCTAATAGTTGAAGACTGTTGTGTTAGGCTGCTCTTTTCTCAAATTTAACTGATAAGAATCATTAGCGATACCTGTTAATTATATAACTTTTCAGTCCCCTTTCTAGGAAATTCTGTTTGGTGAATCTAGGAGAGGGCCTAGGAATTTGTGAATTTAAAAAGTATCTGTGTTGTTCTTCCTCACCAGGAAAGTTTGACAAACACTGTGTGATTTTTGCTTGTTAGTGAAACTGTACTCCTGTATTCAAAACATAGATCGTTCTCCAAGGTTCATCTGGGTATGAACTTTACGTATTGACCCCAGCTAGTGAGCTTGCAAGCATGCAATAATCCATAAAAACCACACTTGGGTGACAGGTAATGGCTGTCAGTGAAAATAGTATGTGTTTCTAAGCATTTATTTACTTAACACATATTTTAAGCCCTATTAATTTAATCAAGTATTTAAGAGTTGTGAAGGTAATAATGACAATCATGTCTAATGTTGAGAAACTGTTGAAGAAATGTTAATGAAGCATTACAGAAAAAAATCAAGTAGAAAATAGTGCTGAAGAGCAAGAACAATTGAAAATGGGAAGGAAAAACCTTGGGAAAAATCAAAGTTACTAAATATGTGACCAGTCATCCAGGTGATATCAGTATAAAAGAGTTTAAGGTGGAAACTTTATATTTCAGTTTTGAGCACCAAGAAGCAGGATATTAGGATAAAATTGTAAATATTACTATTAAATACTTTAAATGTGTTATGACAGGCTTCGTCATTATGATAGACTTACCTTCTCTGTCACAAAAGTTGCTTATAAGACCATAGATATTGACCAGATAACTAGAGTAGATATTTCTGAATGTATCTCTAATTAGAGATGTTCATATCATTGGGCATTGAGATTAATTTATGCTTCTTGAAAATAGGCCAGTCTGTTTTCTAAAAAGTAACCAGATAATGAAATGCATCAGTGTTTCATGTTATAGCTATCATGATCTATTAGAATAGCATGCATTATGCTGGATTAACATGAGTCACCACATAATTGTCCATGCAATTTTAACAATAAGAAAGTCACCCCCTAAAAAAATTATAAAGATTATCTGGTATATATAGTTCCTCCTTATCAATTCAGTGTTTTTTATCTTTTGGAGATCTCCCACATACTGTCTTTTTATGTTATAAAAGTCCTATGAGCATCACTCATTCAATATTGTATCACCTACCCATTTGTGGACAAGGAAAACAAAGCTCAGAGATCTTGTGACTTTCTAAAGGCCATATAATTGTTAATGGCAGGGTCAAGGGTCAAACTTTCATAATTTGCTCCATCTCTACTAGAGACCAACTAACCATTTTCATTAAGCTCTGTTTTTCAGATAAGTAGTGTTCCTTTCAGTGGAATAGTAGGTTTTAAGTTTTGATCATTAAAAAATATAAATGGGATATAGGCTTTTATTGCCCTTTAATATCTATTGTGTAATTCAACTGAAACTATAGGAAACTAAAATTAGCTCTAGGAGAATAAATTTATTAGGTGTGTTTTACTGAATTTGATATTCAAATTTTATAAAACTTATTGTTATAATAATATAAATATAAGTATATAAATGTATAAATATATAAATAATATTGGTTACAGAAAATCCAGAAAAGAACAAAGCTATTTTTAATCAGTAGAGAATAAAATTGCTTTTAAATTTGAAATGTGGGGTGTTTTGGTTTTTATTTTAAAATTCTAGGTCAGACATTTGATTCAACAAGAGATCTATAGTATAAACTACAAACTATTTGATAACAAACTGAGAGAATTGACTGAACGCATTGGGAAGATACAGTGCAGGAATAAGCATGAAGCAGTAGCTGATGAACTCATCGTAAGTTTCTATTTTCATTTGATTTTGTTTGAGTCCTTTTAAAAAGTAGAATTTGGTGATATTTTATATGTTAGGAAAGGAAAACAATAAAGCAGACCCAAATATGATCCCTGGCCACAAGCCTGAAGTACCAGATTTCTATAGGTGAAGAATTGATTGTATCACAGCAGTATTGGCCCTTTACAAATACTTTTAGAAATATCAACTATTCTTTGTAATTGAGAGTCTTAGTATATAGGCAGTTTCTTTAACTCAAAATATATTCTGTATTAGAGCTTATACACCAGTTTTAAGGGCTTGGGGATTGTGTGTGTGTGTGTGTGTGTGTGTGTGTGTGTGTGTTAGGGTTACTTGCTGATTGGTGTTTGTACCAACATTAATTTTATTACGGACCAATTAGAAGTTTGGTGTTTTTATTTTCCATTCTAGACTGTTATACTAGCATCAAGCATGTTTTTTCAAATTGAGTTAACCATGGTTTATAACATCAGTTTCAGTTTATAACATTATAATTCAGTATCTGTATACATTGTAGTGCACTTACCACCAAAAGTCTAGTTTCCATCCATCGCCGTACATTTGACTCCCTTTATCCATTTCATCCACCTCCAACCCACCCTTCCCTTCTTGTAACCACCAGCTTGTTGCCCATAGCTAAGAGTTTGTTTTCATTTTGTTTGTTTTTTGTCCAAGTGAAATTAATACAATTTTGTCCTTTTCTGTCTGACTTCACTAAGCAATAACACCCTGAAAGTTCATTTTGTCACAAATGACATTTTATCTTTTTAATGGCTGCATAGTATTCCATTGTATATATACTACATCTTTATCCATTCATCAGTAGGATTTAAATCTTTGGCTTATATAAGAATTTCTTATTTATTTGGGTGGATGCTTAAGTCTCACAAAACTACTTTGGAAAGTAGTTTTCTCTCCATCTCTATATATTTTTAGTACTCTGGTTGCATATTTACTTGTTTTTCTCTTCTAGGCAAAAATAGCAAAACTTCAAAGACGTATTAAAAAAGTATTGTTATCTCAAAGGAATTGTTCGGATCCAAACATGTTATCCAGTAATACAGTCTGTAAGGTTGGTATAAACATAGGAGTTTTACTAACTTTTTTGGCCTACGTTATAGTAGTTGGATTATAAGGAATGAATATGTTTCCAAACTCAGACTGAGGGATTAAAAGATAATAAATTGATACTTAGAGTATTCCTGTAACTGTCTCTGGGGAAGACACCCTTGGGTAGCCAAAAGTAAATGCCGCGTGTATTACATTAATAAAGTAAGTAGCGAGGTGATTTGTGATTGCCTAGACTGTCCTCCTCCCCACCATTTTATCATGATGAAACATACAGCGAAGTTGAAATAATTTTACAGTGAACCCTTGTATACTCAGCACCTAAATTCTACCTTTATTATTTCAATATATTTCTTTTTCTCATCATCTGTCAATCTAGTCATCCCTTAAGCCATCTTTATATATGATACATTGAGTATAAATATATTTTGTATCAAAATACACTTTGCAATGTGCGCATAAAACATGTTAACATAGGTATTAAGTAGAGTGTAGTATCTGTTTATATTTTTATATAACATTCAAATATAATCTTCAGTATGCATTCACTGGATTTTCTTTTCTTGTCTCATTTTAGTGTCTTTATTCACTTTGGTATCATATGTATGCTAGCCTCAATAAATGAATTGGGAAGTATTCCCTCCCCTGTTTTCTGAAAGTGCGTGAGATTTTTATTACTTCCTTAAATGTTTGATAGTATCCACCTCTGAGCTTTTTTTATAAGACTTTCTCTTGAAAATTCAATTAATAGGTGTAAGGTAATTCAGATTTTTTAAAATTTCATTTTGTATCAGTTTTGTAAGCTATTTTTGCAAGGAATTCATTTATTTTAGCTAAGTTGTTGTATTTTTTAGCATAAAATTATTGATAGAATTAAAGTCCCATGTCTCTTTAATATTTGTAGATCTGTAGTGATATACTCTATTTCATTTCTGATACTTGTAAGCTGTTTTTTCCTTAATCAGTCTTGCTAGGGATTTTAAAGTATTATTAATTCTCTATCATTTGTATCTTTTCTATTTTTTCATTAGTTTCTTCCTCTTACTTTGGATATAATTTTTTCTTCTTTTTCCAGCCTCTGAAGAGAGAGTGAGTATTAATTTTTAACCTTTTCTATTGGAAAATATTTAAAGTGTAAATTTCCTTCTGAGCACTGCTTTTTCATAGTACCTTCTAAGCATCTTCTCAGTGCAGAGATTATAATATCATATTCAATAGATTGTATTTTTGTTTTCTATCAGTTCAAAATAATTTCTGATTTCCCTTATGGTATTGTTCTTTGACATATGGGTTATTTAGAAGTATGTGTTTAATTTCCAGATATTTGGTGCTTCTCTGGGTATGTGGTTTTTTTTACTAATATCCAATTTCATTTTGGTCCAAGAACATACTATGTAAAATTTCAATCTTGACAGTTAATCAATACTTATATTTGTAGTCCAAGATATAGTTTCTCTTGGTGAATGTTTCATTTATACTTGAAAAGAATTCTGGGTGTAATGTTCTATAAATGTCACTTTTGTGTTAATAGTGCAAAAGTGATTGACAGTGGTGAATAATGGCCCCAAAAAGATGTTCATGACCTAATCCTCAGAACCTGTGAATATCATACTTTACATGGTAGAAGGACCTTATAGATGGGGAGGTTATTCTGAGGGCTCGATATTCGTAAGAGTACTTATAAAAAGGAGTCAAGAAGGTCACAGCAGAAGAAAGAGATGGGACGATGGAAGCAGAGGTTGGAATGATTGATTACACTGAAAATGGAGGAAGGGACTATGTGCCAAAGAATACTGGCAGCTTCTAGAACCTAGGAAAAGGAAGCAGATTCTGCCCTGAAGTCTCCAGAAGGGATACAGCCCTGCAAACAACTTGATCTTGGCTTAGTGAAACTGATTTCAAATGTCTGGCCTCCAGGACTATGATGGAATAAATGTCTGTTTTAAACTACCCAGTGTGTGGTAATTTGTTACAGCAGCCTCAGGAAACTAACAATGTGGTACCAGGGCATGTGGGATGCTGCTCTAACAAATAGCTAAAAATGTGGAGGTGGATTTGGAATGGGGTAATGGGTAGAGGCTGGAAGAACATTGGGAAGCATGATTTTTATTTTAATCCTGGATTTCCTTGAGCAGACTCTTAGTAGAAATGTAGATATTAAACACTGCAAATGAGGGTTCAGAAAGGAAACGAGCACCTTAGAGAAAACCTATATAGTCAAAGAGAATATCTAAATCTTTATTAAAAGACTTGATAGAAATATGGACATTTAAAAGCACTGTTGGTGAGGACTCAAAAGGAAATGGGGAAAGGGGATTCTTGCTACATAGTGGCAGGAAGCTTAGCTGAATTGTGCCCTGCAGTGATGCAGGAACAGGACTTGTAAGTGATGAACTTGGATTTTTATTAGGCTAACATATTTTTGAGCAAAGTATGGAAGGGTTGGCTTGGTTTCTTGCCTCATATAGTAAAATGTAAGAGGGAAGAGGGAAATCGAAGGAGGAACTGTGTAGCAGAAAGGATCCAGGAGGACTTGATTTGGAAAATTCTGAGCTTATTCAGACTGCAAAAGACCCTAAAACATGATCTGGAGAGAAGGCCAGTAGCCTATCAGGATAAGGTTTTGCTAGTGCCTTAGAAAGATGAAAAGGTCAGAGCATTTAGTCACACAGAGAGCTCTTGAAGAGATTAGGCACTTGACTCTCTTTCAGCAGGCAGTTGTCCTGTTTAGATTTAGTGTGTAGGTCCTAGACTCCTTATGTGAGTTATGTTTCAATGACAGTTTACTCCCCAAAATCCTTGCAGTGCTATTCTGGTTGGCTTTATTCTTCTGGCTCCACTGGATCTCCTGTACCATCCCTGCAAGTGCTACCTAGGTTCCCCAGTGATGTTGGGTGGGAAGTTCAGGAAATGTTAGCCTATGGTCGCTGGCACTGCAGCAGATTGGGCCTGCAGCTGCCCCAGATGTGGAGCAGGGACAATGCTGATGCCTCAGTAGTCCATGCCCATTGTCGTGCCAAGTATGGGATGATGGCTCCACTGACACTGCAATGGATTTGGCCCATTGCTCATCCAGGTGTGGAGCTCTGGGGATTGGTTCCTGGCTCGCTTTTGGTAACATTGCTACAACAGCCAGTTAGAGCCACTGCTACTTAAAGGTGTCAGGTAGGAACCCAGCTGACACTATTGCTGCAGTGAATCTAGCTGCTGATTCTGCAGGTATGGAGTGGGGGACTAGCCCACGCCACCTGGGTTTGGGAAAGACAAGCCCCTGGCCTTTCTGGCACACAGTGCAGGATATATAGATAATAAAAAGAAAACCCAGGTAATTCTGTGGTGTTGCTCCTCAATCTTGAGGTCCCCAGGCAGTCTGCCCTCTTTTTTCCCATCTTTCAGAGGCATTTTATGATTATCCATTGAATTATATCTAAGGCATTTAGTTGTGCTTTGAAAGGAGGAACAGGGTAAAGTGAGTCTATGCCATGTTGTCCTGGAATTAACAGAATACCAGTGGTTTTTGCTATTCTTTTCCAGTGTCTGAACCTATTTCTACATATAAAATCTGTACATGTAATACAATGTTTCAGAATTCTGCCTTTGTGTATCTGCATTTTTGTTCATGTTACCCATCAGAAAAGCCCGTGAGTTGGGCAATTAATTGATCCTTTTGTATTGATTAATATACACATATTTAAAATACTGCAAGTTCTCAACCAAAGCGTGGGCTAAAGGTTTCAGCTCCAAGTTTTAAACAAAACTCATTGACTGGGGCATGTGTAAATTTTCTTTATGTATGGTCTTTACTCATTAGAAGTGGACAAACTCGAAAAGTTTCTTTGTTAAATTCTAATGTTTATTAGTTCTTAAAACTTAGTTTAACAGGAATAAAATGTGTCTAAATACTTCGGTCAGTGATTTTCAACCTTTTTCATCTCATGGCACACATAAACTAGTAATTCTGAGACACACCAAAAAATACATTTTTAGCCTACCTGACACAAAATAACTATAATTTTGATTCACTCACACTAGAGCTATTGTTTTGTTGACAGTTGTCATTTTCTTTTTTTGTTAGCCTAAGGGGAAAGAGGTCAGTGCCCCTGACTAGTCAGTTATTGCATCTTTTTTTCCTTTTATTTATTTAATGTTTTATTTTATTTTTTAAGACTATTTCATTATGCTAATACAGTTGTCCCATTTTATTTCTCCCCATTATCCCCCTCCGTCGGGTACCCCCATTTCTTCCAGCATTCTCCCCATCTTAATTCATGTCCATGGGTCATAATATAAGTTCTTTGGCCTCTCCATTTCCTATACTATTCTTAACCTCCCCTTGTCTATTTTGTGGCTACTAATTATGCTTCTTATTCCCTGTATCTTTTGCCCCTTCCCCCAACCCGCTGATACCCTCCATGTGATCTCCATTTCTGTGATTCTGTTTTTGTTCTAGTTATTTGCTTAGTTTTTGTTTTAGTTTTTGATTTTTTAGGTGCACTTGTTGATAGTTGTGAGTTTGTTGTCATTTTACTATTCATAGTTTTGATCTTCTTCTTTTTCTTAGATAAGTCCCTTTAACATTTCATGTAGTAAGGGCTTAGTGATGATGAACTCCTTTAACTTTACCTTGTGTGGGAAGCACTTTATCTGCCCTTCCATTCTAAATGATAGCTTTGCTGGATAGAGTAATCTTGGATGTAGGCCCTTGCCTTTCATGACTTTGAATACTTCTTTCCAACCCCTTCTCGCTAATAAGGTTTCTTTTGAGAAGTCAGCTGATAGTCTTAAGGGAACTCCTTCATAGGTAACTATCTTCTTTTCTCTTGCTGCTTTTAAGATTCTCTTCTTATTTTTAATCTTGGGTAGTTTAATTTTGCTGTGTCTTGGTATGTTCCTCTTTGGGTCCAACCTGTCTGGGATTCTCTGAGCTCCCTGGACTTGTATGTCTATTTCCTTCACCAGATTAGGGAAGTTTTCTTTCATTATTTTTTCAAATAAGTTATCTGTTTCTTGCTCTTTCTCTTCTCCTTCTGGCACCCCTATGATTTGGATGCTGAAATGTGTAAAGTTGTCCCAGAAGTTCCTAAGCTTCTCATTTTTTTGAATTCTGTTTCTTCTGTTCTGGTTGAATGTTTATTTCTTCCTCTTGTTCCAAAGCATTGATTTGAATCCCACTTTCCATTCCTTCACTGTTGATTCCCTGTATAGTTTTCTTAATTTCACTTTGTATAGCCTTCACTTCTTCCTTTTTAGTGTGTGTATGTGGCCGTACTCAATCATTTCTGTGAGCATCCTGATTACCAGTGTTTTGGATTGTGCATCTGATAGGTTGGCAACCTCCTGATCACTTAGTTCTTTTTCTGGAGTTTTGATCTGTTCTTTAATTTGGGCCATATTTCTTTGTCTCCTCAATTGGTCACACACCTGTTATATTGTAAGGGGCAGAGCCTTAGGTATTCATTAGGGAGGGGCAACCCACTTTGCTGTATGTGGGGAAGGTGTCAGAGAGGAAACAATACCTCTTGCGTGGCTCTCACCCTTCTTTCAAGAGACCGACAGTTTCTCCCACCACCACAATTCCCACAGGTTTTTAGAGCCAGAGGTTCTGAGGCTTTATTTTGTCTTTGTTGGAACCCTGGGTTGCATGTTCTGTCTCACTCCCCAGTTGTTCCTCCCGGTTTATCTGCATGCAAATGTGGGACCACCCAGTCTGCCAACTGCTGCCTTGCTGGGCATCCTCTCCACCCCAGCTGCCTGTCTCCACCCCTCCTACCAGTCTGGATGAATGTTTCTTCTTTAACTCTTTGGTTGTCAGACTTCATACAGTTCAATTTTCTGGCAGTTGTGGTTGTTTCTTGTTTTTATAGCTTCCTTCTTTTGGTTGTGCAAGAAGGCTAAGCGTATCTACCTACTCCATCTTGGCCATAACTCTTAATGTTTTATTGTTTGTACTGTTACAGTTGTGACATTCTTTTCCCCTTTGCCCCCCTCCACCCATATTGCATCTTTTAAATTTTCTTATAGCACACTGGTTGAAAATCACTGACTTAGGTGTTTGTTTTTCCTTCCTTTCATTCAAGCTGGGAAGTTAATTTGTACTACTATTATTTTTATTTCTCTGGGGTATTTTTAAAAATTCATTTTGACAGAAACAGTCATCGTGGTCATCAGCTATTGAAATACATATAATTTAATATGTTTCGCCAACTGTATGCGAAACTATTTTAAGAACATTTTCTAAGTTAAATTTTACCCATCAATTTTGGGTGGAAGAACACAATTAGTAACCCTTTCCTCAACTACTTTTACCTCACCCAATTAACAGGTTGCAAATTCAGAGACTCTGAATTTGGATAAGAACCCAGAGTCCGTTAATAGTCCAGCTGAAAGAAAGACTCCTGTGAACTCTGAACCTTCTAACCCTTCAGAAAAAGCAAGTGAAAAGATTGATTTGTCACAGGATCATGATGAGGCTATTTCTGAAAGGTAAGCATTTCCACAAAAATACATAAACTTATATATCTAAATATATGCTTGTAAACATATACCCTGTTGTCAGTTAAGTATAAAATACCTTAAAGCTTCATATTTATATGAACACTGTTTTTTTATTGTGAAGGAATAGAATTGGTTCTTCAAAGCTTTTATTGTTGTTTTAACAGTACTAAATATAATTTTGAATTGGTTAGGTGTCAGGTTTTTATTGTGATGCTTTCCACCTTTGGTATGGTGACTGGAGTGATCAGCTGGAACACTGCCCTAGTTTCCAATTCTACACATGGAAATGTCAAAGCCCTATGAAACAGTGATTTTAAAAAATTACACAAAGGAGTAAGTCTAGGGGAAAAGTGCCTAAGTAGTATCATAACTTCAAATTAGAGGGAACAGATTAAATTACTTGCATTACTAAGTCACAAAGCACCTAAGACACTTTATCTCTGGTCTAGTTTTAAAGATTTGGGGCTTATAGGGAAGAAGTAGTTTAGTTTAACAGAAAAACATGATTGATGATCCTGGCCTGGATTAATTTTCAAGGAGGTGGGGGTGCATTTTAGTCAATTATTTTCTCTACACTAGTGGTTCTCAACAGTTTGAAGCTTTATAGTATTATTTATTTATTCTTAATATTTCCTTCCTCAAATGTCCTAGGGTGCTGTTTTTATATGTTGAATTATACTTCAGCTTTTAAAAAGAAGAAAATATATAACCTAATTAAGTGAATTAAGTAATGGTCAACTTTGAGGATCACACCCTTTCCTCCAAATAACTATGCATACTCAAGGATGAATAAAACAAAGGAGAAGCAGTATTGATCTACACCAGGGGTGTCCAGCCCATGGCCCATGGGCCACCTGTGCCCCAGGATGGCTATGAATGTGACTCCACACAAAATCATAAATTCACTTAAAACATTATGAGGGTTTTTTTGTGATTACATGTTGCAATATCATGTATAAAATAAATAGACATACTCTCTAGCTATTTGTACACATGCATGACTTCAGTTTTACTCAGTGTTCAGCTTCCAGTGTGTTGTCTTCCAAGCACAGGCAGTACAATTGACACCATCAGACGTTACATGTATGCTTGCAGTGACTTAGCAAGGCAGTGATTATCAATAATATTTCAACCTACCATTACAACTTTAGGTGTTTAATGTTATTTAGAAGCCAGATAAGAATTCTTATTTGACTATTAAAAGTACTTCCACACCTCAGTGGCACCTCAAACATTGCCCGCCATGCTTTACAATCAGCCCTCCGCCTCTCCCAGCATCGATAACCGAGATGACTATGGAAGGGCCCAAACATTGCTTTCTATTTTCCCGTCAATTACTTTTCATAATAAAAGTAAATAAAGTCCCTTACCATTATTTTTTTAATCCCAGCTGGCTTCTACAACATCTCAAAAGACCAAAAAAAAAAAAAAATTACAAATGAAGGAAAATCGTTTAATGAAAAGTGGACAGATGACTGCTTTTTTGTTGAAGCAAATTAATAAGGCACTCTGCTTAATTGGTAGGGAATTTGTGCAAATTTTCAAAGACTATAATTTGAAAAGGCATTATATGCAAAAACATGCTGCCAAATTCAGTGCATATACAGGATTGTGTCATAAGGACAAAATAGTGGAACTGAAAAAAAGTCAGTCTCAACAAAAATTTTTTTTTAAATTATGGCTCGGACGGATTCCATTGTAAAAACTAGTTATATGATAGCATACTTAATAGCAAAAAATCAAAACCATCTATTGATAGTTTATTAAGCAAGGTATAGAAAGCGTGGCAGATATAATTTGCCCTGAAAGAAAAAGGGGGGATATTTCTAAAATCATTTTGTCTCACTAGATTATAGCCAGGTGAACTGAAGAAACTGGAAATCTATCAAAAGAAGTTTGCAGAGTAAAGCTGCTAATTTTAAATTTTATGTTTTGGTAATGGATGAAAGCACTGATACTACAGATATGGCTCAACTTAACATTTTTTTAGAGGTATTGATGATGAATATAATGTCACTGAAGAAATGGCTTCTTTAGTGCCATTAAAAGACACAACTAAATCAAGATATTTATACAAAGCAGTAAAAAATATGTTAAAGTGGTTTTCTTTCTCCATTGTCAACATATCTGGTATAGTTATTGATGGTGCCCTGGCAATGGCAGTTTTAAAATAGAGGGACTTATAAAATTAATAGAAGACAGTGCAATTGCTGCCCAAAACTCATATTTGATGAAGTATCGTTACATAGTACATGAAGAAAATTTATTCATGAAAGCTTTAAAAAAGGATAATGTCATGCAAATCATCATCAACACTGCAAATTTCCTAAGAGCCAAGGGATTGAATCATCTCCAGTTCCAGGAATTCCGTAAAAGTATTGATGCTGACTATGGCGACATCATTTACTTTTCAGAAGTAAAATGGCTAAGTCGAGGCCAGATGTTGAAAAGATTTTATGATTTGCAACATGTTATCAAGTCGTTTATGGTATCAAAAAACAAATTGTGCCGGAACTTGACAATGAAAACTGGCTTACAGATTTAGCACTTTTAGTGGATTTAACTGCTCATTTAAATTAGTTAAACATGTATCTTCAAGGTGAAAATCAACTTATTAATACCATGTTTCAAACCATAACAGTGTTCCAAATGAAACTGAAATTATGGCAAGCTCAAAGGCAAACAATTTCATGCATTTTGACACGCTGGCAAAACACAGTCCTGTAAACAGCAAAAAATGTGTAGCCTTGCATTTTGACTCGATACAAGAATTTGAACATTACCAGGATAATCATATTTGGCTATATTTGCAACTCCATTTTCAGTCGACATAAATATGTTCTCTGCCAATTTTAAAATTGCATAGAACTGCAACCTGACATTCAACTTAAAAATTTGATTGTGTCTCTTTACTGGACTTTTATAGGTCCTATCTTCCCAGAGACAAATATGGCTTGCTTCACAGTCACGCCTTATTCATGTCATTGCTATTTAGCAGCACCTACATTTGTGTGCAACTGTTTTCAAGAATGAAACACATTAAGAGTAAAATTAGAACCAAAATGTCTGATGACAACTTGAGAACTCACGGAGAATTGCAACTACGTCTATCAAACTGGACATTCATGCACTAGTTTCTCAAATACAATGTCAGACATCCCACTTGTTTTATGTTGGCCTCTTTTCCTTTTATAATAAAAATATTTTTTTTAAATCAATGATGTTTTATTACTTAGATATATATTTTTTCTATATTAGTGATCACAAACTTGGGACCTGTTTAATGATTTTAAAAGATTATCAAAAGGGCTGCTGTATAATTAGGGTTACTGTGTGAGGGCTTTTTTGCTTATCTGTGGTGGCAGATATCACAAAAATTACGCATAAACATTTTTTTTTTCCTCATCAGTATTCATTAGTGTTTGTGTATTTAATGTGTGGCCCAAGACAGCTCTTCTTTCAGTGTGGCCCAGAGACACCAAACAGTTGGGCATTCTGATCTACACCATTTGCAGTATATTCTTGATGTTTGGGAATATACGTGCAGTTTTGACTCTTTGGGGAAAAAAGCTTAATATTTCATGAATCTGAGGCCCACATTGTAGTTTTAAGCCAGGAAGCTGCTGTAAAGAAGGTGTTTGTTTATTTGGTGAAGACAAGTCACATTTCATTGAGTCTTTATTGTTTCCACTTGTTGATGCATGTACTAAAACTCACAAAGAGACAAAAAAGGAAAATGCTGATGACAGAAGTAAAAAAGTGAAGACAACACCATTAAAACAGCATCTACTAATACATCAAATTCAGCAGTGGCTTTTATCTGTGGTATGAACTATCCACCTTAGCCTCCACCAAAGTGAATGAAGAACCTACAATTTGTGAAACTGTTTCAGGCAACACTCTCAGCCCATGGTGAGTGTGAGAATAGATGTCACAAGTGTGTAACTTGACCCTGACGAAGAGTTCAGCAGTGAGTTTTATAAAATAGGGAAGAAACACCACCAGTTTTAAACAGACTATAGCATGTCCTTGAATAATGTCATTTTGTTTAACCTTATTTCCTTCTAATGTTGGTGAGATGCTATAAGAATTTAATTCTTGTTTATATAAATTAGCCTATGGTAAAATTGGTTTTGTTATAGTTTCTTCACTTAAAATCACAGCACCTATTGACGATGTTAAGTGAGGACTTACTGTATTCCAAAGAATAAAAAAAGAGGGAATATTCTTCAGTTCATTTTATGAACTCAGATCCCAAAGTCTAGTATAACTGTGAATCACCAATATGAAAATTTAAAAATTTTATGGAAATGGAAAGTTAGAGTCCACTTACAGTCCACTTTTATCCATAAAATAAATGCAGATGTCCTAAACAAAATACTAGTGGACCAAGATCAGCCATCCATAAAAGTTGAGTTTGTCCCAGTAATGCTGCAAATTGGTTCAACAACAAAAAATTAATGTAACTTGCCAGGAGAAGAATCACCAGCTTACAATAAAATATGGGATAAAGAAATGTATATGTAAATGCCTTGGTTGGTGTGGCACAGTGGATTGAGCACCAGCCTGCAAACCAAAAGGTGGACAGGCTTGATTCCCAGTCAGGGCACATGCCTAGGTTACAGGCCCTGTCCCCAGATGGGAGTGTGTGAGAAGCAACCAATCAATGTTTCTTTTTCTTCCTCCCTTCCCCCGTCTCTAAAAATAAATGAATGATTAAATAAATTATTTTTTAAAAAGAAAGAAAGAAAAAGACCATATACAGCTCTTTCGCAGGCACTCCTGGCTCCAGTGGTCACTTTAGGTTTCTGCTCAGGCTCCAGTCTGGCTCAGCAGCCCAGCGCAGACTCTGTTGGCCCACTTCTTGGGCCTTGGCCAACATGGAGCATACCTTCATGACCGTCAGGCTGATGGCGCAGCCTTGTGGGCAAAATCATCAAGCACCTCAAACACAATCCACCTAATGGCCATGAAGTTACTTCAGCTTCTGAGGAGCTCCTGAGGCAGCACTACATTGATCAGAAAAACCACCCATTCTACCCCAGGCTGGCGAAGTACCTGAATTCAGGGCCTGTGGTAGTGATGGTCAGGAGCTGAATGTGATAAAGATGGGGAGAATGATGCTTGAGGAGACCAACCCAGCGGATTTTAAGCCAGACACCATTTGCAGAGACTTTGGCATTCAAATTGGCAGGAATGTCATTCACAGCAGTGATTCAGTAAAAAGTGCTGAGAGAAATCAGCCTGTGGTTTAAACCCAAAGAATTGGTTGACTACAAGTCTTGTGCTTTTGACAGGATCTATGAATAAGAGATAGACAAAGCATCAGTTCCCTTTGGCTCCATTTGGATGTGTCTCTGGACACAGCTCTTCATTCCATTGACTTGGAAGCTATAGGATCGATCTTTTCTAAAGCATAAAGCCTTTGGAAACTGGGGTGAGTAGGGGAGGAGACCATCTACAAAAACCCTAAAATAAATTTGATGCTGAAATATTGGAAATATTCCCTTTAAGATACAAAATAAAAGGATGCCTGCTGTAACCACTTCAACATTATACTATTATACTGGATATTTTTCCTAATGCAAAAAAAGAAAAAATAATTACATAAAACTAAATATATAAAGGATTTTAAAAGGGAACAGTTAATATTATTGCTATTCTTAAATGATTGGTGGGTATGTATGTAGGAAATCCAAAGGAATTTACATATAAATTATTAGGATTAATGAGATTTTAGCAAGATTGCCAAACTCACATATATTAGAAATCAGTTGTATTCCTGTATATCAGATATAAACAATTAGGAAATAAAAATTTTTAAGAATTCCAATAATACCAGACATATACAGTACCTAGGAATACATTTAACAAGACAGGTACTAGCTGAAGAAAATTACAAAACTTTGAGATATTAAAAAAGAAAATGGAGAAATTTAGTGAGTTTATGGTTTGGACAATGCAGTATTATAAAATGTTTTTACTTTAATTTGTAGAGTACCATTTTAGTTAGTTTTTCAGTGTGTAGTTTTATGGAACCTGACAAGCTGATTTGATTTTTTAAATGTATATATAAATGTAATACTTTAAAAGGCCAAGCATATTCTTTACGTAGAGAAACAAAATGGAAGGAATTTACCATCAGAGATCAGAACATTACAAAACTGCAGTAATTAGGATAATGTTATATTAGCAAGTATAGGATAATGTGATATTGCCAAGTAGAGCAGTGTAGCAGAGTCCAGAAACCTATACATCAATGTATTTGTGATATGTGATGGAGACTGTTTAGCAGATCATTTAGGAAATAATTGACTTTCAGTAAATGGTATTGTTAATTTGCTATTCACACTGGGTGAAATATGAAATAAATTTGATCCCCATGTCAGGCTATACATAAAAATCAGTCTCATGGATTAAAGAACGCTAAAGGAAAATTCTTAAGCTTTTAGACAATAAGATAGAATATCGTCGTGAACTTCAGATAAGGAAAAATTTCTTAAGACACAAATAACCCTTGCCATAAAAGAAAAAAACTGATCAGCTTTACCACATTAAAATTAGAAACTTTTCTCAAAAGGCACAATAAAGATAGTGAGAAGACAGGCCATTGAGTGGTAGAACATATTCGCAGCACACATAACCTGTAGAGGACTAGTCCCAGAATGTACATAAAGAACTTCAACATATCAGTGAGTAAAACTAGATAATACAAAAGAAAAATGGGCAAAAGACTTGACATCTACTTGACAAAAGAGGAATTCAGGTGACCAATAAGTATATGAAAAGGTGCTCATCTTCATTAGTAATCATCGAAATGCCAATTAAAACCACAGCGAGATTACCATTTCATAACAGGAAAGGAAAAGTAAAACACTCTAAAACCTCACCAGGTATTGATGTGGTTTTGAAATAAAAGGAATTGGCTTTATTTAATATTTTGTCGTTGTGTGAGTAAATTAGTATAGTATTTTAGGAAAAAATGGCATTATCTAGAAACACTGAAGATCTGAATATCCTTTCACCTAGCAGTCCCATCCCTTGATATATACCCTAGCTAGATATATGTACACATGTGCAATAGGTTATATGTATAGGAATGTTTATTAGCAGCATTTTCCATAAAGCCAAAAACTGGAAGGAAAAAATTTCCATCTATAATTGAAAATTAAAATTGCAGTAGGTCCATATACTGGGATATTAATGAAAGTAGTGGAACTGCAGTCATATACAACAATATCAGTTACTCCCACAAAGCGTTGAAAAGCAGACACTGAAAGAATAGTGTGATTCTATTCAAATGAAGTTCAAAAATAGCCAGAAAAACAAGAAAAAGAATATATACATAACTTAGGAATTCAGAGAGTAAACAAGAAAATTAATACCAAAAATGCTCATTTTAAAGGAGATTTATGATATAGGCTAGAGGCACACAGATTTCTAAAGTGCTGATAATTTAAAATATGTGGTGGCTATGTGGGTACTACTTTTACTATCAAACTGAATATGTATTTTTAATTCAATTTAAAAATAATTGTTAACTAGAAAGTTTAAATTATTTATGTTTTATAGAATCTTATTGATACCTGTGAGTACATAACTACAGTCTCACTACTTGTTTTCTATTTGTCCCATCTATTTTATGGTCCTTTCTCCTTATATGTGTCTATCTGACTCTGTTTATTTTAGAATCTTTGTGGACCTTTTCTTTTTCCTTTCCCCATCACCTTGTTAATTAAATATCTTTCATTGTTCCTTTAGAAGTTACCTTAAAGTTTATGATATGGATTCTTGATTCTAACATTAAAGTATAATATTAATTGCTGCTTTTACCATTTTGTAGGCAGTGCGTGACCTTAGAATATTTTAACTTCATTTACTCCCCCCCATCTTTTGTATTTTCATGCATTTTAATTTTTCATTATTTTAAACCTCACAAAATAATTTCACTTTTTCATATAATCATTATACATTCAGAGTTATCCAAATATTTACCCTTTCTGTTCTTCATTTCTTTATTTTTCTGTATTTTCATCTTTCCATCTGGGATAATTTTGCTTCTGCCTGAAGAAATCCATTTATTATTTCTTTTTTTAGTTCTTCTCAGGATAAGTTCTGTCGGTTATTTGTCTGGAAATAACTTCATTTTGTCTTCATTTTTACAGGCTATTTTAACATGGGTAATGAATTGTAGGTTGACAGTTACTGTTTTTCAGCACTTTCAATGTCAGCATGTTCTGACTTTTATAATTTCTTTTCAAAAGTTTCTTTTCATTAGCCTTATGTTGCTTCTTTGAAGATCGTGTCTGGGTTTCTCTACCTGCTTTAAGATATTCTTATCTTTGCTTTTCATTAGTTATGATACTAGTTAGAGGCTGTTTTGTTTTGCTTTTTAATTTATGCTGCTTTGGGCTCATAGCCCTTAATTCTATAGCTTGACATCTTCCATCATCTTTGGAAAATTGTTAGCCATTATCTTTTCAGATATTGCTTCCGCTCCATTCTGTCTTCTCTCCCCTTTTTATATTCTAATTACACACTTCTCTATATGCTCCACCTTTTCTCCATGTTATGGTCTGGATATTTTCTACTAACCTTTTTTCCAGTTTATTAATCCTCTCTTAAGTAGATCCAAGTGGCTGTTAAGCCCATGTATTGAGTTCCATTGGATTCCTTTTTCATGGAATCAAGTTCTCTAGTGAAATTCTTCATTTTGTCATCCCTGGGTTAAACTTATTATCACTTACTTTTGATCCATTTATCAAGACTCTGGGTTACTTTGTGCTGTATTTCTATTTGCAGTTTTTCACCTTTGTCCTATTTCTTATTGCACCTGCCTTTTTTTTTTTTTTTTTAATTTGACTTTTGGACATTGTGTATGGAAAATTGTAGAGGCCCTAAATGATGTTGTCTTCCATCACAGTGGGTTCACCCTATACTCTGGCAGGTGGCAAAGGGAGCGGCACAGCCTCTCTTGATGGTTTTAAAATATGCCTGCATATTCTTTCATACTCCTTCCTTTAAAAAGGTGGAGCCTAATTCTCTTTCTTGGGCTATACATAGTGACAGCAGATAGAATATAATAAAAGTAACTGTATGTAATTAGATTATAAAAGACACCATAGCTTCCTTGCTTTCTCTTGGATCAGTTGCTCTGGGGCAAGATAATTGCCATGATAGCATGGCAAAAAGCATAGGTTACTTGAGGACATTGAACAAGCTATGCAGAGTCCCACATGGTGAAGCACCCTGCCAAAGCCATATGAGTAAGCCGTTTTGGAAGCAGAACCTCCAGCCCCAGTCATGCCTTCACATGTCTGTAACCCCTGCCAAGTCAATAGCCTGACTGCAACCCATGAGAGATCCTTGACCAAAACCCTCCAACGGTACTGCTTCCTCCCTCTTTATCCACAGAAACCATGAGACAATAAATGTTTATTTCTTTAAGCCATTATGTTTTGGGATAAGTTATTATATAGCAGTAAATAAATCATACAGTATTTTAGTCTAGTAGGGAATTGAACAGAACTGAGGCTGCTTTGCAATCTTTATAAGACGCAGTCTCTTCTGATTTTTCCCATTTCTATGGTGTCACCCTTCAAGAGTTCCATCAAGATGCCTGGGGTGTTTCTTATGGCGCCCCCTATATTGCTGGTCTTATATTCCAATTTTTATCTCCCCAGTACATTTCACTGTAATTTCAGCCACTTTCTGCTTGGCTTCTTAGTATTCCTGAATGACTTGACAAGTGCCTTAAGAGGAACACTACTGGCAGGCATCTAGTCTACTTCCCAACACTTCACCAATGTTGATTGATTTAAACTTAAATATTGTCTAAAAAATAAGTCTTGCATTGAATTTCTTATGAAGAAGTGTTTACAGAGATACAAAGGAGAAAAAAGTAATTACCAGCCACGGCATTTTAAGAAATTTTCTATTTTCCATGTGTTCTTTCCTATTTATTCTTTAATAGCATTTATTTAATTTTAATAATGAACCTATTCCTCTTTTACAGATGAGCAAACCAAGGCAGATTTCTAGCTAGTAAACAAAAGAGCCAGAAATTTAGACCCAGGGAAATTTGTCTCCAGAACCCATGTTCTTAAACTACTATATTATTATATTACCTAGAGAATTTTAATTACTAATTTTAGACTCAGAAATTTTTCTCCAGGGTAAAATATAAGTAGAAAACATATTAAATGCATCCAGTTGACCATGAAAATCATTACTGTCCTTAGTTTTCCTCCCAGATATGGTTCATTTAAAAAAGAGCCATTATTGGCACCAGTCAGTGGAACAGTTTCATGAAAGTTACATATGTTTAAATGCTCATGGAATTCTGAATAGATTCCAGATTTATAGATAGATTATTCAGGATAAAGATAAACAGCTTTATTCACAAACACAGTTATCTTTTTTCTTTAATTGATTGATTTGAGGGGGAGAGAGAGAGAGAAATACTGATTCGTTTATCCACCTATTTATGCATTCATTGGTTGCTTCTCAAACCCACAACCTTGGCACATCGGGACAATGCTCTGATGGACTGAGCTACCTGGCCAGGGGACACCACAGTTATTATCAAAGTTAATTCACGTAGAATATCTACCAAAAACTACACAAACAGTAAGTGTATAGCTTGGTGAATTTTCACAAATCCAAATACGTTGTGAACTATCACCCAGATCAAAAACAATACCACTGGCATCCAGTCTGGTTTATACCACATTCTCAGTCACCAGTCCCACCCCTACCATACCAACCTAAGTAACCACCATTCTAATTTCTAACACCATAAGTTGTTTGCTTTTTGCCTGTACATAAATGGAATCATACTACATGAACTCTGGTATCTTGCCTCTTTTGCCCAAAATTGTATGTTGTGAAATTCAGCTAGACTGTTGCTTAGCAGCAATAATTTGTTCATTATCACTGCTATATAATGTCCATAATATGAATTCATCACAATTTACCCATTTACAACTTTTGATAGGCATCTGGATTTGTTGATGAGGGAAATTATAAATAGCCCTGCTATGAACATTCTTTGACATGTCTTTTGGTGAATGTACTTCCATACTACATTTCTGTTGGACAACTGCCAAGAAATAGAATTGGTAGTCCAGTAGGGTATGTGTATTTTCAGGTTTAATAGATGCTACCAAACACTTTACCAAAGAAGCCATACCACGTCACACTCCCAGTGAAAGTACATGAAGTTTTTGTTAATCCATATTTTTGTCAGCACTTGGTATTATCTGCCAGTTTTCATTTTAGCCACTGGTATGTTTATAACATCACATATTGGTTTTAATTTGTATTTCCTTCTGATAACAAAGTTGAGCACATTTTTATGTTTATTAGCCATTTGGATATTTTCTTTTATAAAGTTTCTGTAAAACGTTTGCACTTTCTTTTGAGTTGCCTTTCTTTTCCCATTTTTGTCAGATGTATTTACTGTTAATATCTTTTCCCAAACCCAAATCTTCCCACTTCTGTAACAGCGTTGTTATGTAAATGAATTCTTCTTAATTTTAGTGTAGTCTTTTTCATAGATTCTAATTTTCTGATGAATGTTCCATTTGTTTTAACTATGTTCTTTATCTTTCCTCAATATTCTTAAAACTATTAATCATGGTTTAATTCCATTGTATTATGACTTCAGTATCTGGATCATTTATGCATCTGTTTCTATTTGTGTTCTGTAAGCTTCTGGTCATTTGATTTTGTCTGTTGGCATACTTGATAATTTCTGAAAAATTGGTGAGACAAGATTTTTCTCTTTTCTGGCAGATACAGCAGGGCTTGATCATCTGATCTCAGGGAATTATAAATTGGTGCTTGTTTTCATTTTGGTAATGCTCCTACTTCTTGTTCATTCTGGTTCTTAAGACATAACCCTCCATGGATTCCAGCAAAATATGAAACTACAAGAGGCTGGAGAAAGAACCATTAAAAAGAAGGCCAAACATTTCTTGGTGGTTGTACAGGGGTCAGATATTTTGCTTTCCCACTGGGAATGGTGTTATCCCATGTAATGTCATGAAACAGCAGGTAGAGTCCTTAGATGTGTATAGCTATAATGGGGCTAAATTAGTCCTGGACTGAAAACAACAATGGACCTACCCAAGGAATCACACAAACCCTGAATAATTCCTCTACATGCCAAAGCAAAGTCCAGCACTCTTCAAAGGGATGAAACATCATCCAACAGTGTAAATTTTACAATGCCAGGCATCTAATAAAAAATAACAGGTATGCAAAGTAGCAAATAACCCATAACAAGGAGAAAAATGATTAAAACAGATACAGAAATAATATGGTTGATGGACTTAGCAGACAACAACATAAAGCAGCTATCATCAGTATATTCTTTGTGTTCATCAATATAGTGGAAAATGTGAACATGATGAAAGAAATAGGAGATATGGTGGAGGGGGGCAGGGTGGAGACCCAAACTGAACTTCAGAGTTGAGAAAGACAGTAAAATGAAAAGTACATTGGATAAGACTAACAACAGAATAATTCTTTTTTTAAACCAGCAAAATAGCAATAGAAACTATTCAAACAAAAGCATGAGGAGAAAAAGACTAACGAAAAAATGAACATAGCATCAGAGACCTATGAAACACTATCAAGCAGTCTAATATATATATAATTGGAGTATCACTGGGAAGGGAGCAAGAGGATCAGAAAAATATATCTGAAAGTTTTCCAAATTTGGTGAAAATTCTAAATCCATAAATGTAAAATTAACAAATTTAAGCAGAAGTGTAAAGAAAAACCACATCATAATCATATTGCTGCAGGTCAGTGGTAACAAGAGAATCTTAAAAGTAGCCAGAGAGAAAAGACGCACTATGCAGAAAGGCTCAACAACAAAATAAATAAATAAATAAGACTTCTCACTATAAACTGTGTGAACTAAAAGACACCTTTAAAGCATTGAAAGAAAACTGTTCATTCAGATTTCTACACTTGGTGAAAGTATATTTCAAACATATAGAGGAACAAAGGATTTTTCACAGTAAAAACAGAAGTGAAAATAGTACATCAGCAGCAGACCTGCACTACAAGAAATGTTAAAGGAGCTTTTTAACGTTTTCATACCAGCTCTGGCTGGTATGGCTCAGTGGATTGAGCAGTGGCCTGCAAACCAAAAGTTTGTGGTTCAGTTTCTGGTCGGGGCACATGCCTGGGTTGTGGGCCAGGTCACCAGCTGGGGGCATGCAGGAGGCAACCAACTGATGTTTCTCCCACATCAATGTTTCCCTCACTTTCTCCCTCCCTTCCACTCTCTAAAAATAAATAAAATTTAAAAAAAAATTTTAAATGAACTGATAACAGAAGTTCTTCAGGCAGAAGGAAAATAATACCAGATGGAAATTTAGCTCTATACAGGTAAAGTAATGGAAGTGCTGGAAATTAAATATATATTGATAAATATAAATTTTTCTGTTACTATATAGGAGATATGTGTGTGTATTATACTACCTCTATAATAAGGGGTGGTGTATCATACCATTTCTCTAGTATATCTAGGTGCAGGCAAGAAGCAGTTGGAATTTCATATTTAAAATTAGTACCATTAACAATCACATCAAAGAATGATATACATAGAGATAAAGTTGCCAAAATATCTCTTAAGACCTAACTTCAGAACTACAAAGTAGGCTTCAAATTTCTGGTCCAGCATGTAAGGAGTCATCACTGTATTCTAACAATTAAAAAGCTGAACAAACTGAAAATATCAACAACTCTTAGATCCATCAGAGAAGCAGGGTCACAGAGCAAAGTACTGACCCCCAAATTGGAGAGAAAAACAGATTCACAACCTACTGGAATTGGTATAGAAACCCACGAGCAGAAACCTCCATGGGAACTAGTGTGGAGATATGAAAATCTAAAACACTGGGGTGGGAGGAGAGTTATAAGGGGACACTCAGCGCTTTGTGAGTTTTACCTCCAGAAGCTCTATCAGGGCCTCACAGTGAATATGGGGAAATCTAATGTTTCCAGCAAGAGGAAGGTAAAAGGAACCTTTTGAAACACACCAGCCAGAGTTCTCTTTTAACAAGGCTGCCCTTGAGAGAAACTGTTGTCAGAACTGAACATACCTAAGGGAAAGGAAATACCCAACTCCTGCTCCCTGTAGCTTTCCACATGGAGAAATGAAAATACCCAACTCTGATGCCCTCTAGCCAAACTGTCTCACCTAGGGGGAACTGGGGAGGGGAGGGTACTGGGAAGCACTAGTGAAGTTCACATTCCAAGGGCACAGACTCACTAAAAGACTGAGACCTAATTATAGGACTAATAGAATGCTTCCCCTCCACCCACATCTTACCACTATATTACCAAAGATCTGTTTCTGAAGTAGTATAATGTTATATATGAAAGTGGACTTGAATTAATTGTATATGTGGATCGCAAACTCTAGGGCAATCACCAGAAAAACGTATAATTGTTATGTTAGGGAGAGAAAGTGTAATCATATAAAATGCATTTTTGTCCATAATTGCCAAAACTTGGAAGCAACCAAGATGCCCTTAAGTAGGTAAATTGATAAATAACCTGTGATATATTCAGACAATGGAATATTAATAGTGCTTTAAAAAATAAGGAAAAAAGAAATGAGCTATCAAGGTTTGAAAAGACATGGAGGATACTTAAATGCACATTGCTAAGTGAAAGAAGCCAATCTGAGAAGGCTACATCCTGTATGATTCCAGCGTAAGACACTCTAGGAAAGACAAAACTTATGAAGGCAATAAAAAGATGAAGTGCCGCCAGGTGTTACTGGAGAGAAATGAATAGGCAGAGCACAGGGATTCTTTTGGGCAGAGAAACTATTCCATATGATACCATAACAGTGAGTACATGTCGTTATACATTTGTCAAAACCCATAGAAGGCCCAACATTAAGAGTGAACCTTTTTGTAAATTATGGACTTTGGGTGGTAATCTGTCACTGCAGGTTCATCAGTTGTAACAAACGTACCATTTTGATACAGGATTTTGATTCTTGGGGAGGTGGAGGACAGTAGGGAACAGGGTATAGGGAACCTCTATACTTTCCACTAAATGTATAAACCTAAAACTGCTCTTAAAAAAAAAGTATTACTCTTTTTAAAGTACAAAATTTTGCTGAGAGAAATATATAGTGAGATATACCATATTCACAAATCAAAATCCATTATTAATGTCACTTTTCCCTCATTGTTGTGTACACTTAATGCAGTCTCAAAATCCTGGCAGCATTTTTTTATAGAAAGTAATAATCTGATTGGAGACTTCTGTGAAATGGAAAAGACCTAGAAGATGAAAACAGTGTTATAAAAGAAAAAGTTGGAGGACATAAGCTAATTGAGGTTAAGACTTTCAAGCTATAGTAATTAACACAATGGTGTTGGCATAAGAATAGACATATAAATCAATGGATAGATTAGAAAGTGTGCATATAGCCTGTGGATTATCAAAAAAGATGCCAAAGTAATTTAATGATGAAAAGATAGTCTTTCCAACAAATGTTGGAATAACCAGAGGGGAAAAGTGGATCTCAGCTCTTACCTCACACCATATACAAAAGTAGCTTGAAATGAATTACAGATTTAAGTACAAAATCTAAAAATTAAAAACATCTATAAGAAAGTGATGTAGAAAATTCATCTAGTGATTTTATGGGCTTAATGAAATTCATGTCAAGATTTTCTTAACAAAAATTCTGATTTAAATGTCAACTCATAGCAGTGGTATCGGGGTCAAATGGGAACAGACTCAGGATATTCTGTAACTATGATCAGCATCATTTACCATCAGTGCCTCAGTTTACTAAGTCTGTGGTAAATATTGCTACTGTAGTGATATAGTGTAGTTGCAGAATTAATTTTTAATAGCATTGTTATAATACTGTAAGAATCAGAGTATCTTAGTAGGGTTTTTTTTCTATGTAAGCAGTTCATTTTCATGAAGGCAAGTATTTATGCTACAGTGACTTTATATTTCACACACTGTGAATATTGTATACTTGTAAATAATGTATTTGAATTCACTGTAAGTGGATCTCTACTGAGTTTTCAGGGTCCATTGTTATTGGATGTCCATGAACTTTTGGTCATATGATTAATTGGTAATACATGGGGTTTCTTGGGTATTTGGTTTTATCACTCCCATACCCCCACGCACGATTATGATATTAAAATATATCAGTTGTGAAATGTTAAGTTAGAAGAATTCTAACCATTGATTGTATGTTTAAGCCTGATAATGCATGTTTTGTTCATTTTCGTTTTTAATTCTTTTTGTCATTTTAGTAACGATGATGTTATGTTGATTTCTGTGGAAAGCCCTAGTTTGACAACACCAATTACATCAAATCCAACAGGTATCTTAAGTTGATTAAAATATGATCTACCAAATTAGAAACCTTCAAATCAGCATTTGTTTAGATGATTGAATATTATCTTTTAATAAAATTCTTCTCTCAAAAATGTTTTAAGTTATATTGGATTTATACTACATAAGTAAATAAATGACCTCTTAATGTAATTGAGGTTTCTTTTTAAACTTCTGTTTATCAATTTCTGGCCTTTTATTTCTGTAGTCTTTGTTCAGTGGCTTTGTAAGTTATAAAACTACTTACCTTTCATATACATTATTTTTACTCGTTTGCTCTGACCTGTGTTGGTGGTTTGTTTTTTGTTTTGACTATTAAGTTATCTTACAGCCTACCTAAGGTTTAAAGTTTGGTTATTCTTTAGTATCTTTGATGACTTTTTAAATTTTTGGTGTTTTTATAATACTGTTGTTGCTCTTTACAGTTTCTGTCTTACTGCACTTATGTAAAAAATCTTTAACCTTAAATTTCCAATAAATTTCCTCTCAAAATAACTCTTTTGTTGGCCTATAATTTCTCATTAAAAATTCTCCATTTCCTTTTCATTTTTTTTGGTATATTAGAGTATTTGCACCCTAATTTCAGAAAGCTTTACCTCCACTTATATAGCTACTTAATTGCCCCTTTGATATGGTCATTTAAATTGTGAATAAAGCCCTGGCCTTTGTTGCTCAATTGGTTGAGTGTTGTCCCACAAACTGAAAGGTCATGGGTTCAGTTCCCAGTTAGGGTACATGCCCAGGTTGAGGGATTGATACCTGGTCACAGCATGTGCAAGAGGCAACCGATTGATGTTTCTCTCTAACATCAATATTTCTCTCTCTTCTCCCTTCCTTCCCCTCTCTCTGGAATCAGTAAAAGAAAAAAATTTTAAAGATTGCAAATAAAAGAACTTAAGGAATATTAAACATTTATATGAGGCTTTCTTAACTGGTTTTCTGAAGAATGCTTAGCCATCTCAGGTAGTCTAATCTAAAGATACTGAATAATAAGTGTGTACATTTCCAAGTTTATTTCCTCAAATCCTATTTACAGATAGATTTTTCAAGAGTTACTAATACACTTGTAAAGTTACAGAATGACAACATCTTTTGAACCAAAGTTAGATATTTTTTTTGAGCTTGCTCATCAGTCTTCAGAATAGGTAAAGTCAACTGAGTTACCTTTTATGATTGTATAATAAATGGATAATTAGCATTCCATTATTGTGTTTTAGTATTCATATATAATGAAGTCCACAAATATTTAATAGTTTAATAAACTTGACATATGTTCATATTTTAATAATTTTCTTTCAGATTCTGGAAAAATTACATCAGGAAATTCTAACAGTTCACCTAATGCTGATACTGAAGTTATGGTAGGTAATACATACTGTCTTTGAATGTTGTTTATATGAATGTGTTAGTTCTAGGAACCTTAGTGTTGCTACATGTTGGACAGTTCAGCTTTGTTACTCATTCTTTGGGAGATTTGTTCTCTGAGAAATTAATGTCTGACTAGTTAGCCTGACCTGGTTCTAGTCTGGCTTAAACATTAAAAAGCAAATAGCTAATGATAAACTTATTTTACAGTCATGCTTACCAAATTAACTTATTTGGGTTCTGCCTAGTCATATTCCGAGAAACTATATAGTATTTCATCAGTTTCTTTGTCACAGGAGAGTTAAATTAAACCATAAAGACTTAAAGAATGTTTAGTCTCTAGCTTCTATATAGTAATTTAAAATGATGAGTTTTATTTTTTAAAAACATTTTTCTGTTATTGAGGCAAAAATCTTTTTTTTTTTAATCTGACTTTTCAGGCTATAGAGAAAAAGAAACTTGATTCTGTGATCGATCTGACGAAAGAAGACCTATCAAACAGCAACACAGGTAAAGGAATTTGTCTTTTAAAGAAGAGAGAAGGGTAACAACTCAAAATGTGGTTGTCCTGTTTATTGAGTTTGTTTTTGTGTGTGTCTGTTATGCATAGGAGAACAAATCTCCATGCAATTTTATCACATATATAGATTCATGTATTTGCCAGCACAATCAAATTATACAACTGCGTTCTCACTGTAGGATTCCCTCGTGCTTACCCTTTTATAGGCACGCATATTTCCTGCCTCCAGTTCCTTAACCAGGACAACCATAAATCTGTTTCTATCTTTATAATTATGTTATTTGATGATGTTATATAAATGTGATGATACAATATGTATCCTTCTGAGATTGGCTGCTTTCACTCAGCATAATTCCCCGTGAGGGTCATCTAAGTTGTTGGGTGTATTAGTAGTAGTACTTTTTATTGCTGAGTAGTGTTCCATGGTATGGATGTACAGTAGTTTCTGTATAATAGTTTATCCATTCACTCACTGAACGATACCTGAGTTGTGTAAGGCTATTTTGGATCTCTTTTCTACCTGTGCCACACAAGTTTATTTCCGTAACCATAACAGTGGCAACTGTGAGGGGATGCTAGAGCATATAAACAAATCCAGCAAAAGGCACTGGAACAAAAAAGGAGAGACTTTATTCAAATAACAGTTTGCAAACCTGGAGAACAAGGCCTCGGGTATAAAGTGTGATCTCCCGAGATAAAGGAGAGGCCATTTTTATGGAAAACTTTCCACCTATAGTTCCCATTTTATTCTGTCCCATGTAAATGAGGTTTCCAAATTGTGCAATTTGGATTGCTTGGTATAAATTCAAATAAGGGTACATTTTGTACAGTTCCAACTCGTTGGGGCAGATCATAGTCTATTGGTTAGATGATAACATGGCAATAACAGAACGAAGACCTTCTCTGCAGTGATTGACTGAGGCAGCAGTGTAAACTCACAGGGGAAACCAAGAGTTCAGCTTGTGGTTCTTAGAGGCTCCTGTCAGTAAACAGCTAGATTCTTAATTTTGAAATTAGGCCCACTTAACCGTAGGGACTCTGAGTCTATCTCAATAGACGAATTCCTTCTTAGGGTTCATAGGCATATCGTGGAAGTATAGAGGGAGAGTGACAGCAGCGCCCTATTTCTCAGATTTAAACAAGAAGAAATAAAGTGCAGTCCTTTGGGGCTGGTAATCAGTTATACAGTTTCATCTCTTTATAACTACACTTGAATGTTTGTATGCCAGTTTTGATGAAATTTGAATTCCACTTATTAGCATTAGTAAATTATGTAATATTTTAAAATGGAGATTAATATAGGAAGTATATAGTCCAGTTCCTTCTCCTTTTTCAACTGTGGAGCCAACAGAAGTTGGAACCATTGGAATCTCCAGTTACCTCATGATAGAATTTTAAAACCCTTTAATTTGTGGTTTAAAAATGAAGACTTGAAAAATGAATTGGAGAGTCTTCATGTCAGGATGGCCACATAGGTAAACACAGCTCTCCTCCTCACACAACCACAACAGAATTGCAACTAAAATATAGAACTAACATCACTCAAAACCTTCAGAAATCAAGCTGAATGGAAGTCTGACAATTACAGAATTAAACCATCAAGGGGTGGAGATGCAGAACAGGCTAGTCCCACATCCAGTGTGGTGGATAAAAATTCAGGAGGGATATCTCAGGAGTGAGGAGTCCCAGCCCCAGACCAGGGTTCTAATGCCAGGAAAATAAGTCCCCATAATTTTTGGCTACAAAAACCAGTGGGGATTGAGTCAGTGGAAGAAACTTCTGGGGTCCCAAGCAGTTCTCCTTAAAGAACCCACAAATGAACTTACTCAGACTCACTCCCTCTGAGATCCATCACCTGGATAGCCGCTTGAAAGGCATCAGTGGCATGCAGGGAGGAACTGAAATGCCTGGCATCAAAGTGGGAGCTGGGAGACAGCTTTCTCCCAGACAGAAAAGTAGGCAGAGGCCACTGTCCCTTTTCTGAGCATTCCCCAACAAAGCTACACAGCTCACAGGCAGGTGCCATAACTGAGACTCCATTAACCTGGCCAACACTATTTGCCTCTCCTTGGAGATCCCCGGAGACTCCATCCCATCAAACTTACGGGCCTACCCAAACTGTTAACCATGACTTTTCTATATGAATTGCTGACCTTGGCTCATACTTCACAACTTTGTAAATCCTCTCAAACAAGCAACAGCCAGCATCAGTGACACCCCAGCCCCCATACCACTTGCTAAGTAGCTGCAGGCCCAGCACTAGCAGCAGCCAGCCTGGATTCACAACTTGGCTTCACCTGTGGATCTCCAAGCCCAGCACAAGCAACAACCATCCCAGATTGCTTTATAGCTCATGCAGGGTGGCTCCATACAGAACACATGTGGGAGCTGACCTTGGCTTGCACCACCTGGGAAACCCCGGGGCCAGTTCACCCAGTGGACAGCTACAGACCACATCGGAGCACCAACACCCTGCCCTTACACAGCTGATCCTACGCAGAGGGTGGATGTTGGTGGTCAGTGGTCACAGACAGTCTTTGCAAATGACTGGCCTGGGTAAATCCCTCCCATTGACCTGCCAACAGCAATCAAGGCCCAAATAAAAAAGGAGGCTGTACTCAGCCCACACAAAGGGCGTACCTCGAGTACCCAGCTTGGGTGATAGGGGAGGCTGTGCCACTGGACCCTACAGGATGCCTACTACATTAGACCATACCACCAAGACATGGAGTCATAGCAGCTGTACGTAATACATATAAATACACACAGGGAGGCTGCCAAAACAAGGAGACAGAGAAAACATTGGCCCAAATGAAAGACAGGCCAAAACTCCAGAAAAAGAGCTAAAAGTAATGGAGATAAGCAATCTATCAGATGCAGAGTTCAAAACACTGGTTATAAGGATGCTCAAGGAACTGAGTGAGGACCTCAGCAGCATAAAAAACATCTAGTCTAAAGAAACGAAGGACTCACTAATTAAAATAAAGAACGATTTATAAGGAAACAGTAAAATGGATGAAGCCAAGAATCAAATCAGTGATTTGGATCATAAGGAGCAAAAAAAAAAACAACCAAGCAGAACAAAAAGAAGGAAAAAGAATCCATAGAAATGAGAATAGTATAAGCAGCCTCTGGGACTACTTCAAGAGGTCCAACATTTGCATCATTGGGGTGATGGAAGGAGAAGACAAAGAGCTAGAAATTGGAAATGTATTTGAAAAAATAGTGAAAACTTTCCTGATTTTAGTGAAGGAAGTAGACATGAAAGCCTAGGAAGCATGGAGAGTCCCCAACAAGATGGAAGCAAAGAGGCCCACTCCAAGACACATCGTAATTAAATTGCCAAAGGTTAAAGGGAAAGAGAAGCTTAAAAGCAGCAAGAGAAAAGCAGTTAGTTACATACAAAGGAATCGCTGAAAGGCTGTCAGCTGATTTCTCAAAAGAAACTTTGCAGTCCAGAAAGGATTGACAGGAAATATTCAATGTCATGAAAAGCAGGGTCCTACAGCCAGGATTGCTCTACCCCCTAAAAAAAGGTATCATTAGAATCGAAAGGCAGATAAAGAGCTTACCAGACAAACTAGAACTAAAGGAGTTCATCATCACCAAACCATTATTATATGAAATGTTAAAGGGACTTACTTTAAAAAAAAAATCAAAACCAGGAACAATAAAATGGGAACAAATACAAATCTGTCAACAACTGAACCTAAAAATCAAACTAAGCAAACACCAAGAACTGACACAGAATCATGGATATGGAGAGCATTTTGATGGTTGACAGATGGGAGGTGGGTTATGGGAGAATGAGTGAAGAGATAAGGGGATTAAGAAGTACAAATAGGTAGTTACAGAATAGCCATGAGGATGTAAAGTACAGTATAGGAAATGGAGTAGCCAAAGAACTTATATGCATGACCCATTGACATGAACAGTGGTGTGGGTGGTACCGGGTGGAGGGGGCGCAAAGAGGTAAAAATTGGGACCACTGTAATAGCATAATCAATAAAATATAATTAAAAAGAAAAATGGATTGGAGTCCATTATGAAATAATCAGTTACCTTTTTTCTTTTTTTTATTATATCTTATTGGTTATGCTATTAGAGTTGTTCTGATTTTTCTCCCTTTGCACCCCCCACTCCATCAGGCAATCCCCCCACCATTGTTCATGTCCATGGGTCATGCATATAAGTTCTGTGACTACTCCAGTTCCTATATTGCACTTTACATCCCCATGGCTATTCTGTGACTACCTATTTATACTTTTTAATCCCCTTACCTCTTCACCCATCGTGCCCCTCCCCACTCCCATCTGGCAATCTTCCAGTAACTAACTTCTTTTCTCTTGCTTTTAAGAGTCTCTTGTTATCTTTAACCTTTGGCAATTTAATTATGATATCTCTTGGAGTGGGCCTCTTTTTGTCCATCATAATTGGGATTTTCTGTACTTCTTGTACTTGCATGTCTATTTCCTTCACCAAATTAGGGAAGTTTTCTTTCATTATTCTTTCAGATAGATTCCCAATTTCTAGCTCTTCATCTTCTCCTTCTGTCACCCCAATGATGCAAATGTTGGACCTCTTGAAGTAGTCCCAGAGGCTGCTTATACTATTCTCATTTCTATGGATTCTTTTTCCTTCTTTTTGTTCTGCTTGGTTGTTTTTTTTTGCTCCTTATGATCCAAATCACTGATTTGATTCTTGGCTTCATCCATTTTACTGTTTCCTTATAAATCGTTCTTTATTTTAATTAGTGAGTCCTTCGTTTCTTTAGACTAGATGTTTTTTATGCTGCTGAGGTCCTCACTAAGTCCCTTGAGCATCCTTATAACCAGTGTTTTGAACTCTGCATCTGATAGATTGCTTATCTCCATTACTTTTAGCTCTTTTTCTGGAGTTTTGGCCTGTCTTTCATTTGGGCCAATGTTTTCTTTGTCTCCTTGTTTTGGCAGCCTCCCTGTGTGTGTTTCTATGTATTAGGTACAGCTGCTATGACTCCATGTCTTGGTGGCATGGCCTAATGTAGTGGGCATCCTGTAGGGTCCAGTGGCACAGCCTCCCCTATCACCCAAGCTGGGTACTCGAGGTACGCCCTTTGTGTGGGCTGAGTACAGCCTCCTTTTTTATTTGAGCCTTGATTGCTGTTGGCAGGTCAATGGGAGGGATTTACCCAGGCCAGTCATTTGCAAAGACTGTCTGTGACCACTGACCACCAACATCCACCCTCTGCGTAGGATCAGCTGTGCAGGGGCAGGATAATGGTGCTCCGAAGTGGTCTGTAGCTATACACTGACTGTGCTGGCCCCAGGGTCTCCTGGGTGGTGCAGGCCAAGGTCAGCCCCCAATCTGTGTTTTGCCTGGTGCACCCTGTGTGAGCTTGTAAAGCAATCTGAGATGTTGCCGCTTGTGCTGGGCTTGAAGATTCCCAAGCCAAGCTGTGACTCTAATTTGGCTACACCTAGGGCTCACTAAAGCCAGCTGTTGCTTGTTTGATAGGATTCAGGAACCAAGATGAACCATTCTCATAGAAAAGCAGCTTGGGTGGGCCCGTAAGGTGTGTGGGATAGAGCCTCTGTGGATCTCCAAGGTGGGTCACACTGTGTTTGCCAGGTTGATGGAGTCTCAGATATGGTACCCAGAGGGGAGGGTTCAGCAAAGGGACAATGGCCTCTGCTCACCCCAGCACCAGACATTTCAGTCTCTCTCTGTATACCATTGGCTCTCTTCAAGCTGCCACCCTGGTACTGGAGCTCAGAGGGAGCAAGTCTGAGTAGGTGAGTCCATTTGTGGGTTCCCCAAGAGGACCTGCTTAGGGCTCCAGCAGCCTCCTCCATTGACTCAATCTCCACTGGTTTTCACAACCAGAAGTTGTGAGGACTTACCTTCCTGACACTGGAACTCTGGGCTGGGGGGCCTTATGTGGGCCTGGGACTCCTCGCTTCAGAGATATTCCTCCTGAATTTTTATCCACGTGAGTGTGGGGCCAGCCTGTTCAATGTCTGTGCCCCTCCTACCAGTCTGGATGGATGTCGTTTCTTCAATTCTGTAGTTTTCAGACTTCATTCAACTTGATTTCGTAGTTGTCAGACTTCCATCAACTTGATATCTGACATTCCTGAGTGATGGTTGTTCTATATTTTAGTTGTAATTTTGATGTGGTTGTGCAAAGAGGCAAGCCATGTCTCCCTATGTTGCTATCTTGACCAGAATCAGTTATTTTTTAATGATTAAGATTACTCAGCAGTTTTTGAACTACATGATATAGGATATGAGATAAAGTAAAATGAAAAATTATAATACAGATTAATTCAGTGCTTAACAAAGTAAGCCATACCTTTCATTTAGGGACTTCAGTTTGGAGCAATAAATGATGCTAATTCATGATGCTAACTTGTGGTAATGTAAGTCTATCTTATAGAATGTCCAGTTCTGATTAAGAGTCGGGTCAAACTTGGACCATTTCCCATATTCCCAGTCTTGATGAATATTATCACCAGCTCACCCAGTTTCCCAAGCCAGAAGTGAAAGAGTCACTTCTGACTCTTAGAGCTGCCTCATTCCACTATCTAGTAAGTTTTCAAGCCCATCAGTTCTGTCTCCTGGAAAACTAACAGATCTGGTTCATATATTTCCTTATTTCAGAATTTTATCACCATTAGCCTGGTGTGTTGCCATAACTTAGTAACTGATATTTCTGCCCTAACTTACTGTTTTTAATGAATCTTCCAAGCTGCCACTAAAATATTATTTCTTATATACAAATCTAGTTATGTTTTTATCTTTAGTATAAAATCTAAGCTCCTTAATAAGATATACAAATCATAAATGACTTAGACCCTGTTTTATTCTAGTTTTATTTCCACAAACTGCTGATAGAAGGAATGTTACAGAAAATCATGTTTGTTAGAATTTTTTTGTATGAAACTGTACACTTGAAATTTTAAAGGTTATTTGTGTCAGCTCTTGTGTGATGATTAACCTACAGATCATGATTTCACAAATCTAGTTCTAATTAATTAAACCAGTTTTAAAAGGCTGTACAGACTCTTACAATTATAATTATAGTCATTACCTCTTCTAAAAAGATTTTTTTTTACACCAGTAAATAAAGTGACTAATTAAATTAAATTTGAAACATAATGCAGACTCTTTAATTATTCTTGTCTGTCAAAAGAAAAATACAAATAAAATATTTCATTTGGGGGGATTCATAAAGTATACTAAACAGTTATATCATTGCACTCACAACAGATCTAAAATGGTGTTTATTGCTTATTAGATATGTTCAAATTTCTGAAATGTTTAGAAATTAGCATTCCATCCAGCCCTACACCTTTCCAATGAGAAGCCCCTTTATATACCATCCCATATGTACTCTCCATAATGGTTTTCAAGCCATTCTTTCTTTTACTGTTTTTAAGATTTTATTTATTTATGTTTAGAGAGAGGGGAAGGGAGAAAGAGGGGAAGAGAAACATCAATGTGTGGTTCACTCTCACATGCCACCTACTGAGTAGCTGGCCTGCAGTCCACACATGTTCCCTAACTGGGAATCGAACCAGCAACCCTTTGGTACACAGGTCAGCACCCAATCCACTGAGCCACACCAGCCAGAGTTCAAACCATTCTTGTACCTACTAAACCCTCTTTCTCTTCCTCACACACACATTTTCCCCTTTTCCTTCCTCTCACCATCTCTTTTTATTCTACTTTCCCTTTTCCTCCTCCTTCTCCTATCCACAATTCCTATCTAATTCCCTCAAGGCTAACATATACATCAACAGTAGAAATTCCTTTAACCCCAGCCTGCATGATTTTTAGTTTAAATTCCTAGGATTGTGTGTATCACATAGTCAAACAAAATTGCAAATAGCTCTGTGTTTGCAAATATCCTTGTTGGCCTAACAAAGCAGAATCCACCTCTAAGACCACTAAGCAGAGAGAGAGCCCTTTCCCATGTGTAATTTTTCCTGGTTCCAAGTTACATAATGACTTAACTATTTGTCTTAAGTGGGGAATTTATCACATTAAAGGAAAATTCTCTATATTTGGTAACTTTGTATCTTGAACTTTTATCAAAAGTTTATCTTCACAATTCTATAACTTTAGTTCACATTAATTAGTACATACGACATAAACTATTCTTTGCTTAAAGGTTAAGGGATTGATTATTGCAGGTAAATTGAACTTTTTCAACTTTGTGTTCTTCACAGAAAATCCTGTATCCATGCTGGAGTCATCTATGAAATCCATTTCCATCTCAAAAGAGACAACCCCAGTGGCACAAAATACAACCCAGGTACTGATAGGAAATGCTCTATAAGAGGTAGTCATTCCAAATTGAGTGGAAATGGAAGTGCCCATTTTACTCATGAAGAAATACTTGGGTCACATTTTATCTTAGAAAGCACTTTAATGTGCTTTTTAACATTGCTATTGTGAGTCTACTTACATAATTGAAATAACTTAATTAAATTTTCCAGAAACTAAAGAAATTAAAATAAATTCAATATTTTACTCAACAAATTGGAAAAGATTTTGAAGAGTAATAGCCATTTTGATGATAGTGGAGGGAAATGGGTGTTCACTTTTCATGTAAATTAGCACAATGTTTGGGAACACGATTTGGAAATGAGATAGATGGAATATTATCCAGACTGTCTGGGCCCTAACCCATTATGGATTAGTGATATTCCAGAGCGTAGAAATCTTAACTCCAAAAGAAGCGTAAGCTTGAAAAGACTGAATTCTACCTTACACATTCTTGAAGCATCCCTTTGTTCTTATTGGGTTGGCCATAAAGTCCTTTTAGTTTTTTCTGTAAAATAATAGATCCGTTTTTCATTTTCACCAATAACTTTACTGATGTGGATATTTTGACCATATCAGCTATCTCCCATGATAATGTTGATTGCTTCCAAGTAATGTCTTGATTTGATTATTATCAACTTCAACTGGTCTCCCCAAATGTTGAGCATTGTCCAGTGAGAAATCCTCAGCACAGCACTTCGCAAATCACTTTTGACATGTTAGATCAGTCACAGCACCTTCTCCATATACTGCACAAATCTTTTTTTGCGTTTCAGTTGCATTTTTACCTTTCCTGAAGTTATAAAGCATAGCATGACGAAAATGGTGCATATTTTTTTCAATATTAAAATGGCTACACAAAAATTCAACAATTTTGATGAGACATTTTTTTAAATGCACTGCTGATATGACAGCTGTCACAATACAATCTAACAAAATTGTTTCAAATGATGTTAAAGACAACCAAGTGCTACTAGAGCCATCTTACGGAAAAAACGAAATGAACTTTTTGGCCAACTCATATGATTTTGATAAATGAAATGAGAAATGATATATTTTAGAACTGCAGCTGAACATTTTAAAATAATTAAAACCCACCAATTCAACTCACTGAACTTTTTATAAATGTGTTTTAGGTTCTTGAGTCTTTTGAGCATCTCCCACCTCTCCCAGCACCACCACCACTACCACCTGAACTGATAGACAAAATTCGAGACACACTTCCTCCCCAGAAGCCTGAGCTCAAAGTGAAAAGGGTGCTGAGACCCAGGGGCATTGCCCTGAGTTGGAACATCAACAAAATCAACCCCAAGTGTGCTCCTGTGGAAAGCTACCACCTTTTCCTGTGCCATGAGAACCCTACTAATAAGTTGATTTGGAAGAAAATTGGAGAAATTAAAGCTTTACCACTCCCAATGGCCTGTACTTTATCTCAGTTTTTAGCTTCCAACAAATACTATTTTACTGTCCAATCAAAAGACATTTTTGGGCGATATGGACCATTTTGTGATATTAAATCCATCCCTGGGTTTTCTGAAACTCTTACTTAAAAGAAAAGACTTCAATAATTATATATTGTACTACATTTTGTTTTGTTTTATAGTTGCTTGTTTACAATATTCTTCTAACACCATTTGCTGTCTTACAGGGCCAGTTAAGATTGTGAACCCTTTGTAGAGGGACAGCCATCTTCCCTGTTATAGTGGCCTCTATTTTCATGAGTTTGACTCAATAAGTACTTCCAGTGGGTATATTCTAAAACCCACAATGATGGATCCATGTCGCTAAGCTGCTCTGTGCACAGTACTTTTGATGACTGTGGAGCTGCTGCTACTATCAGAAGCCCTAGGATACAAACAGCCACCATTTCTTCTGTTAACAATCAACTTTTGGTGATCTACTTGTGGTCAGTATAGGTACAGGAAAAATCAGCTCTTCACTGAGGACAGGTCATCCCTGGGGTGCATCTCCCCCAAGATCTTAGGGAAATAAATGCCTTCCCATTCTGTTGAAATTCTAAGGGCTATTTGTGCCCTGCCCCCTTTTTGTTGTGGTGTTCATGTCAACCATTTGGAGAAAAGCTTGGAAGTTTTCCCTAAATCTGTTTCTGTTCTTACATATAAAATAAAATTAGTTAAGCATCATGTGTTGTGTACACAAAACACATTATCTTTTATAAAAAGCATTATCCAACCTGCTATTTCAGTTGAGGAAAATGGAATTGTCTGCCTTAGACTTAAAGCTTTAATTTGCTAATTCCCTTATGCTACCCTTTGCTCATTTTCTGGCTTCCATTATTACTCAAAGGAAAAATAAAACACTACGGGGCTCCAATAGATGTGTCCTGTGCATACCCCTACCTGGGGAAGCACAAGTAGCCCAACGAACTCAACAAGTGAACAAACTTGATAAGTATAATAAGTCAGGGCCCAGTGGACAAATTCTGTGGATGCTGAAAGAAACGAAACTGTTAGTGTGAAAGATAGTCTAATCAAAAGAGGTGTTCTTTCCTTTTACATAGTGAACATATAGGCCTCAGAGGTGCTGAGATTTTTTTAAATGAACAGGAAATAGTTTTCCATGGCATTTTGTAACCTTAACATCTTCAGTCATAAATAAAGCTGTTACTTTTTCACTCTCTGTGTCTTTTTCTTCTAAAACATTACAACCGAAAGAGCCAGATTCTAACCAGAGTTTGGTGAGATGAGCCCTCTGCGAGGTCCCATTTTGGGCTCAGAGCCATAGAGGGCATCCTGCAGCACAGGACAAGGGCTTCACTGGGGGGAGGATTGTACCCTTGGGTTGATGTAGACTGATGTTCACTCACTGAGCCAAAAAACTTAACACCATGAACAAGATTTTGGTGCACATCACTGAAGTGAAACTACGTCTCTGACTGGCAAATCTGCAGTGTTGGAGAGGCACAGTCTTCAGCAAAAGAACTTCCACAGTAACAGGATGAGGGAGGAAAGCTGACAACTATTTTAGGGCTAGGAGCTCAAAAGACAATGTTTCTTGCCTTTTGGAAGGGTAAGATTCTCCACTTACCTATTGGTGACAACAGAAGAGAGCCAGCCTAAGGACAAGAAAGACCCAGTACATAGCACAGAGCGCAAACACCGCACCCCACCCCATGAAACACTTTATGTACTTGTGGTGGGAAATCTTAATGCTTCCTTTAAGCAACAGGACCAAGCTCTGATGAGCTAAATTGAATAAATTGAAAAAAGGCTATGGGGTAGTTTATGGAGTCACCAGGCAACTGAGAGACTCAGGCTTGAAAAACAAAGAAAAAACACACGCAACAAATTCATGAAGTTTCAAACCTGGGACAGTTTATGCCCTTTATATAGACCAAGTAACATGTTTGTCCCTTTTAAAGGTGGAGAAAAAGTCCCGGGGAGCTTGGATGGCTTGCCCAAATCACAGACCTAGCCCATTCAAACCCAGCCCCATGGCCCCAGGTTCCCGCTATATACACCACACTACACTCACTGCCTCATGGAGCCTGGACAAATAGAACAGGAAGAATTTACCACTGTCCTTGCTGCCATGCGGCTCAGAGTGAAAACTGGACACACCTGATTGGCTTCTCCCAGGCAGTTGTGGAAGCTGCAAGGTGAGCAAGAAAGCCAAGATCTGGCATTTTTGGTCAATGAGGGATGCACCGTGCTGCCCTTGATACTCAAGGCAGGTGTGATAGCTTTGTATTGTGTCTACTGTCACTAAGTCAAAACTACCTTTCCCAAGATGTCCTTCCCTGGCTAGCTCAAGACTAGTGTTGGTCACAAGACATTGCATGAAATTCAGAAGCAGACGCCAAATAACAGTCATGCGTTATGTTCTGAAGGTGGATACAGAGCATCAGAACATGACAGCAGTGCATACCTGAACTGCTGGCCCATAGACCGCCAGCTCCTACAGCTTCAGCAAGAGCCTCCTGTCCAAGTACAGGGCACATATGTGTGCTGCTCTGTGGTTTTCCTACAGTCCCATGATTCCCATGGCTTCAAGGGTGGATGTCATGATATACAGAAGCACTTCTAATTTGTGTGTACTTGCTGTTATCCACATCCATTCTTCACCACTGCTACCTACCTGACCTCTAGTGACTCCAGGCTCAATACTAGACTTGGAGGGAACAGTTTGCCACCAGCTCTGCCCCATTGGGCCAAGTCTAGCCCTATAATAAATTCCTTGTGCGATAGCTTCAATGGCTCCATCACTGAGACATGCAGTGCCCTCGCTCTGGAGAGTTGAATAGGGCCCTAGCTTGTCCAACTCACCTGCAAAGTAACGTGTTTCATACATTGTTCTCATAGACTATTAGTATAGGTGAGGGGCAGGAGAACTAAACAAATAGATAAAAGTAAAGTCATGTTAGAGCCTGCTACATGCCACCAAATATGGAACTTGGTTAATCAGTCAGATCAAGTCACAAGGAACTTATAAAACAAAATTATTATAAAGATAACTATCAATAGCTTGTTCATACCATGTTTACTCATACCATAAAATAAAATAGACCACAAAATATACCTTTTAAAATTTAAAGTTGCCCTGGCTAGTGTGACTAAATTGGTTGGAGCATTGTCCCATAGCCAAAAGGTTGAGGGTTTGATTCCCAGTCAAGGCACATACCTAGGTTATGGGTCTGATCCCTGGTCTGGGCGCATACCGGAGGCAACGAATTGATGTTTCTCCCTCTCTAAAAACAATGAAAACAAAAAATTACTTGGGGTGAGAATTAAAAAAAAAACAAACCAATGTTTTTTCCCACTATTTCCCCATACCAGTAATTTTTCATAGAAACTACAAACAGATAAAAGCTCAATCTCTAGAAAAGTTTAGGGTCTCTCCCCCTCTCTCTTTAGTGGTGAGGAGAGACCATGACTCTGGAGTGGCTTTTCTTGTTTGTCCTCTTTGCTCAATAAACTTGCTACCTCACTTCACCACAAGGCTCGTTTTTTGTTGTCACTGTTGTTTACTTCTTAAAAAATGACTTTTAAAGAGAGAAAAGGGGAAAGAGAGCAAGCGAAAGAAACATCGGCTTGTTGTTCCACCTATTTATGCCTTCACTGGTTGCTTCTTGTATGTGCCCTGGTCAAGATAAAACCTGCAATCGTGGCATATAGGGATGACGCTCTAATCAACCTACTTGCCAGGGCCAAGGCTCGTTCTTGAATTCTTTCTTGCATGAAGCTAAGCACCCTCTTGGCTTGGGGCTTGAGTCCCCAACAGGGACTTAACCCCCGCAGTCAGTAGGAACTTCACAGTGTCTGAAAGCCACTTGCAACACTTATTTTTTTTAAGATTTTATTTATTTTTAGAGGGGAAGGGAGGGAGAAAGAGGGGGATAGAAACATTAATGTGTGGTTGCCTCTCATGTACCCCTTACTAGGGACCTCACCCACAGCCCAGGCATGTGCCCTAACTGGGAATAGAACCAGTAACACTTTGGTTCGCAGGCTGGTCCTCAATCCACTGAGCCACACCAGCCAGGGCCCAACACTTATTAACTGTGATTTGGGTAACCCATTTCATCTCTCTGTGCCTCCTTTATGCTGACTCCCACATTTTGTAATAGCCTCCCTCCCTCCCCCTTTCCCGTTCCTTACTTAACTGGTTCTACTGCATGAGACTTGAGAACCATGATAGATATAGGGCTATGGTAGGCAGTCAGACAGATGTGAGCAGAGCAGGACAATTGGACAGGTACCTCGCAACAGGTACCTAGCAACGGGCAGAACTGGGAGAACAAGTATTAGAAATAAGTATTGTTAATTAAGACCTCAATCCTGAGGCACCCTTTCCTCCCCTAGATCGTCTGCAGTTATGTGGGTTAATCTTCCCCCTGACCTTTTCCCCCCTAGCATGTACCTAGTCATGTGGTAGACTCCCCCCACTTAGAGAAAAACAAAGGAACTGGAAAAAAGTCCCATCTGACTTCCATATAAGGACAGGAGAGGACAGGAAGGTCCCAATAGGTCAGCTCAAAGAAGAAAGCAATTAACCTCTTCCAAGGGGTTAAAAGGAGCCCTGGTGCTGACCACTCAGTGGAGACCATGACCCTGAAAGAACACACCCAGAAAGCTGATGAATATTCTGTTGATATTTTTCCCTGGGACCACCCTCCAAAATCCCCACCCTTAAAAGCCCTTAGGATGGGGGACCTAGCACAGCTCTGTCCATGGAGCCTGCCCATGCCTTTTCCCACCTCCTTCCCCCAGGTGCATTTTTCTTGCCTTTCTTTTTCTTCTAAGCGGCAATGGCCCTTCTTTCACCTCTGCAACTTGTTCCACAAACTCAGCTACCTCACTCTTTCAACCTCTGTGACTTTCTAAGTAAACTTTCTCTTGTAGTTTGAGTCTTGGCTCTAAATTCTTACTTAGCCAGAACTCACTCAAATACCAAGGTTGTCGAACCAAAGCGCAATTGCTGGTAACATTAGGGTGCTGTTTTACCACCAACAAGGTAATTGTAAGGAATTAATGAGATCACATACTGAGGACAAAGCAAGTCCTTATTAGTAAATGATAATGTTAGTGTAGGTAGCTAGATATTAATAAGAGAAGGAAGCAAAGGGAATCAGACATTAAGAAACCTAATCTACTAGGACGCTACAGCTTCACACACGTCTCAGGTCATCCTCCACCCTCGAGACCTAATACCCTAGGTGAGCAAGAACACCATTATTACCAGTCATTACCAGGAAGAAATAAAAACAGCAGGGGAGATGTCTCTGCTGGGTGCATGCCCATAGAGGAGCCAAGATGGCACAGGAGGGGGTGCTGCTACTATAAAGCATGTGCAGCAGGAGCCAAAATGGGGGCTGTAAAGACTTGTCAGTCTAGCCTGGGAAAAGGTTTGGATTGGATAAGAGACACAGAACCCCAGAAGATCTAAGAAATGGATTCCTGAGTGGGAGGATCCAGTGCCAGCCTGCAAAAGCTTGGGAAGTTGATTGGTTAGTTTGAAGGAGAGCCTGGTCCTTCCCAAACCCAAGCTTAACAAAGAATCAGTCTCTGTGTCTCTCTCCCACTCCCCTCTGTGTGTGTGTGTGTGAGAGAGAGAGAGAGAGAGAGAGAGAGAGAGAGAGAGAGAGAGAGAGAGAGAGAGACACTTGGTAACACAGGCTTGCCGTGTCTGTTTGCACATTTTCTTTCCATAGCAGCCATGTGGTCCTAGCTGCCACCTGGGGCCCGGGGCAGGCCATGCGGGCCTTGGCACACTGCCAGCCAGAGCGCAGCTAGGAGCACAGCTAGCCAGATGGTGCCAAAAACAGACATGGACTAAACCAATGGCACAAAATATCCGGACAGTGGCCCTATTTCTGGCCCTGATGAGGACAAGACAGAACTTTTTTTGACAGAGGGACAAATGGAGATGAGACACTGGGAACCTGAGAGCAGCCTTCTATTTCCACCCAAATAAATTTTACAACTAGACTACATCCTCCCATACATGGACCTCCCAGAATGCTTTTCTTGCAACTCTGAAAGAATGCCATTTCCACTGACAACATCAGAAAGAAAATAATAATAATAATAATAATTAATAAAATAACAACCTTGCTAAGGGATGGGGGAATAAGGGATACCATGTTTTCTGGGTAACTGCTAATTCACTGGAGCAAGAGGGTCGGTAGGAGACGGCATGTCACTCAGAGGTGGCCGTGGACACAGAAGACAATCACTTTTAAAATTGTAGAGGAAATCAAGGCTGATACCAAAGATGAAATGCTAATTGCCCTGACTTATAATGTAAATGCTTCTCTCCCACCTCTGTAAGCCCTTTTCACGCTAATTGCCCTGACTTATGATGTAAATTCTTCTCTCTCTCACCTCTGTAAACCCTTTTTGCACCAAATCTATACTATGCCTCCCAATACCCTCTCCCACTTAACCCAGAATAAAAGGAATGCAGGGCTATTGTTCTGGGCTCAGAATTTGGAGTTTGTCTCCTCTGGGTCCGTGCATGTAAATAAAGATCGTGCTCCTAACCCCTCAGTGTCTGGTCGTTTCATTTTTCCGTAACAAAATCACCCGCGAACACTTTCCCAGTATGTAGAGGCAGAGATTAGAGTGATGGCAGCCACAAGACAAAGGACATGGGAGCCACTGGAAGCTGGAAGAAGTAAGAAAAGATTCTCTAATAGAGCCTTTGGAGGGAACACAGACAGCCATGCCAATATCTTGAGGCCTGACTTCTAGCCTCTAGAACTGTGAGAAAATACATTTCTGTTGTTTTAAGCCGCCAAGTTTCTGAAAATTTGTTACAGGAACCCTAGGAAAACTAATACACCCACTGGAGACCACCGTTTGTTCAAAACAGAGACAGCGGGCCCTTACCCATTATGATATGGAGGTGGGTCCTCCTAAGTGCCCCTTGACACATTGGCTGGGAGGTGGCTTTAACTACTATGGGGGCCCAAAAAAAATGAATACTTTTACCTCCACCTTCTAAGTTCCTCTAGCCAATAATCGAATTAACAGAGGCAGACTATCAGGAAAAAATCAAGGTTTTAATACATGGGATGGAGAAGTCATATAAGCATGAAAATTCCTAAGACAGGCAATGTTGAGTACATGAGAAATTCCTGGACAAAGGGGAAAGAGGGAGAGCGGGTTACTAGATTTCAGAAATTCAAATGGGTGATTCACAGGTACTTGAGGAAGAGCACAGCATACATAGCAGGAAAATTCTTGCTAAGCAACTCAGAAACAATGGGACCCAGAAGGTATCTATCTAACAGGCCTGCCTGAAGCCCCCTCATTACCATACTTAAGTAATTCAAATTATGCTAAAGCTAATGGGGAACTTAAATGTTGGAAGACTTTTAGTTTCAGGTAATAACTAATAAGTTTAGGAATCAATGTATGTAAAAAGCTATTGTTTCAGGAACTGAAGGTATGACCCACCTTGCCTGCAGGAGACCATATGCAGTTCCACCTTTGCGCCTCAGGAGGACTGCAAGCCATCAAGATGGTATCTGAGCCATTGTACTCTGGGGTGAGACTTCCTTGCCCAGGGCACAGATGAAAAAATGCTGAAGAGTTTTTATCTGATTAACCTTTTCCCTGAATTCAAATCCCCTTACCTATACTCTCCTCCTCCTTATAAAAAGAGTCAGTTGAAAACTGAATTCCAGACGGTCTTTTAGGGAACAGATCTGCCATCTTCTCAGATGACCAGCCATCTGAATAAAGTGCCCAGAAATCCCTGTCTCTGTTTATTGGGTCTGGTAGGGACAGGCAGCATGAACACCAACTTTTCCAGTTTCATATTCTGGTAAATCCGCTGGGACAGACTGTGGGAGTCTCTGGCAAGTCTGGATATTTGGTGGGAGTCCCATTGGCTGCCTGGACTGGAGGGCCCTAGAGTGTGGATTTGGGGACTCCCTAGCAGCTGCCAAGTGATTTCACTTGGGGACCCTCCTCCTCTGACTCTTGGCACTTCTCATCATCTTCACACTTGATTGAATCATCACACTTTCTGGTTTAGGTGACAACCCCAGGTCATGACTTAGATCGTCAGGAATTAAGTTGCCTTCTGGTTTTGGTGACATTACAGAGCTCTGGTAGAATGACGGGGAAAGCCTCCATTCCCAGAAACAGCCCCTCGGGGCAAGTTTTAACTAATTGGTAGACCTACTTTATAAACCTATGACTAAAAAAGAAGGTTTTTATTATAATAATTTTTGGCTTATGTATTGTATAATCTAGACTCAGGAGAATGCTGGCTGCTTAATGTGTCTTTAAATTACTGTATTATACTATAACTGGAGTTGTTTTGTCAAAGATCTGGGAAATGGGACAAGATGCCTTACCCAGAAACTTTCATGAGTTTACATATTCAGGATGCAGGATTAAGAGGAAAGAGTAATGGTCCAGAGAAAAGGAAATTACTTGTGAAAGATAGCAGAAGCTCAGAGGAGAGGGCTCAGGAAGATCTAGATATTATGGCTGCTTCGAGCATGGTCAGGGTGCCCACGGCCCCTCCAGCCCTGGGGGATCTTCCTCCTTATTCCGCTGAGGGAATTGGGAGAGTGAGCCTGAACTGGTCTCGTCATCTCAAACCAGTCAGGAAACCAAATTCGGTGGAGAAAAAGCCCTTACCAGGGCAGGGCAATACCCTTTGCGGAAACTTCCCGTGGGAGCAGGGCCAGAGGGCCAGCCTGCGGGATATTATGGGGCACATACTCTGTTTTCTGCATCAGATCTGTTAAGCTGGAAAAACCCTGAAAGGACTAGAGTATATCCCTAAGATAGTTTAAACTAACAGTGGGGAATGATGGGGAACTCAAATGTTGGAAAATTTTAGTTTCAGGTAACAGCTAATAAGCTTAGTAATCAATATATGTAAGAAGCTATTGTTTCAGAAACTAAAGGTATGATCCACCTTGCCTCCAGGAGAGCATAAGCAGTTCCACCTTTGTGCCTCAGGTGGCATGCAAGCACATCAAGATAGTACCTGAGCCATTGTGCTCCCAGGTGAGACTGGGATGTCCATCCAGCCCAGTGCACAGATGAAAGAATGCTGAAGCTTTTCATCTGATTAATTTTTTTCCTGAATTCCAAACCCCTTACTGTACATTTTTCTTCTCCTTATAAAAAAGGTCAGTTGAAAATGGAATTTAAGGTGGTCTATTAGGATTCACACCCACCATCCTCCCAGATCGCCTGCCATCTGAATAAAGTTCCCATAAAGATTCAATCCCTTTCTCCATTTATGGGGTCTGGTAGGTGACAGGGAGCACAAACTCCAGCTTTTCCAGTTTCAAGGCAACATTCTAAGATTTTCTTTCTGAAGCAGATTTCTCTGTTTGACCCTCTTGAGCAGAAAAGAGGTGAGGGCCAAAGGTTCTTTCTAAGTCTTGTTTATTAACAACTTAAAAATCAATATCCCAAAAAGACAGCTTCAGGGCAGCAAAACTTTGGCTACCTTCACCAACAATAAGGAACACGAAAAGCCTCACTTAGTCACCTTAAGGGGTCTTCCATCAGGAAGTTGTGCCAAACAGGGTGTAATCAGTTTGGGGCCTTATCTTGAACTGGCTGATAGGCAACTGAAGTGACAAAAGCTTGGAGATAGACTAACACTTTTACACATTTCCCGTTACCGCAGATCCAAAGGAGGGAATGAGAAAATTAAACTTAAAAAGAAAAAAAGGAAAAAAGCCCTATAATGTAGACAAATCTAGTTTCTGCCTTTCGGTCTCATGAGAGTGTATGTGTGTGTAGATTGTGTGGGGGGGTGGGGGGGGGGCAGGTGCAGCTACTTGGTTTTTCATTGATATTCATAGGGGATCTGAATAGGTCACCCCAAAATAAGCTACTTTGGCATAACGATTATGTTGAACTGAAGACAATTAACAAACAAGACACAGGAAGGGCTCTCTACCCTGCCCCTTTCTTCCCCAAATCAGAGCATGAAGTAAAGTTGATATACATTTGTAAAGGTGACTTAAATTTCTATTTGTAAAGGTGTTTCCTCTCTGGTACCAGGAGGACCTGAGATAACACAGAGATGAGTCTGCATAACAAACCCCACTAAAAAACCATTGCTTACTGTGCATTTCCTAGTGCCCTTCCCACAATGCACTACCTCTAGGACCCCCAAATCCTTTCCCTTTCTCTTGTCACTTCTTCATAATTTATCACCCTTTTTTAAGCCCTCAAGTCCTGCCCCTTCTGTGAGGTCTCACTGATTTTTCTTAAGCCCTTGTGCTCATAAAAATAAAATTTGTATCCCTTTTCTCCTGTTAATCTGTCTTTTGTCAAATTCACAGGCTCCATTCACTCATAGAACCTAAGAGGGAAAAGTTTTCCTCCCCTTTGATGGAAACTATGAGTGGTGGAACTATGTGGAAGTGACTAGCCCTACTTGCTGGGATTTAATCATCCAAACTCACAGGCATTAAAATAGATGGTAGCAGATTTTAACAGATTAGCTATTTGGATAGTGAAAAGGACAAAAATTAGTTAAAACTCAAACTCTCACTGAGGCAAGTTAGTAAGAAACTAGGAAAATTCACTGACAAGTGGAATGAGGGAATGGTTGATTAGCTGAGCAATTAACAGCCAGCTGATAAATCACAAAACTTTCCTCCCTAACCAAATATTCCTAAGAACAGATGGTTTAAATCACCTTGGTTAGGGAGACTTACAACCCCTCATATTTTCCCCATCAAGGAGACAGATCTAAGCTTTCTCCCTGTCTCCTCATTTGGCTGCCTATCAAAATAAACTCTTTCCTTGTTGCATACTCAGTGCTTTAGGGATTGGTCTTACTGCGCATCAGGCATAGGAACTTGGGTTCAGTTATATCACTGGTCAACAAGAGAGACCCTTCTATATAGACAATTAAATATTAATTCATATGAGATTGGACCCAGAGGTTCAGCTGCCTGCCACAACAGAATCTGACTTCGTGAGACAGGTGCTGGTGCGAAGGAAAGTGGTTTATTCAAGTGCTGACATCTTCAGAAGATGAGGGTGGGGATCTCCTGTCCTCAAAAACCCATCTTAACATCTCTGGTCAAACCATGATTCTTAGAGGGAGTTGGTGGGAATTCGGTAGGGAGAAAGTTCCCAGGGAGAGTGCTGATGTGCAGTTTCTCTTGAGAGAGGGGAGGGGGTTGAAGGGGAGTCAGTAGCACCTGTTCAGATTTATTCCCTTCTTTCCAATATTATCTGTAGTTCTACTGCCGGTATTAGCATTCCTCCCTTTCCCTGGACACCTGTGGTTTATTGCCGGTGTCAGCATTTTTCACAATGCAACAAGAACTCAGCTAGAGGTGAAAGCAGAGTTGATTATATACTTTGATTTATTACAGAATACATAACTTTGATTACTAGCTGGGAGATACTAAATCACAGTTACAACTTAACATTTTAGTGCAGCCTGAGGTTTTTGTTAGAAGGGGGTGTAACAGGGTCTAGAATGTGGGATGTCCAAGAAAAATATAGGATATTCTTTCACCCTCCGCACCCCCACAAGGCAGTCTGCCATGGGAGATGAGCGACTGGAGTAGGGCCATTGAGAGTCACTTTGCCTATCAATAACAGGCCAGCTCCATACCTGACACAGAGCAGGGCCATTGAGAACCATTTTGCATGTCAATAACAGCAGGATAGCTTCAGACCTCATATGCAAACACGGTTATTTTGCATATCAGCAAGCCTAACCGGGAAGGTTTGCATAACTTAAACCCAGGCATTAGCTGGGAAGCAGCTCCCTGCACCACAGCGCTTGTGCACGGGAGCTGGGGAGAGGTTTTAATGCTCCCCACGGGGGAACAATGGGAAGACCATGCGGGAAGGAAAGGGGAGAAAGGACTCTTGCCAGGGGACCATGAGGAGGTGCCCCGTAGATCTGGATTGAGAACCGGAGATCACGGTGACACAGCTGATGGTGCTGGGGACCGCGAGAGGCCTGCCTAGCCGAGCTCCGGACTTCTGTTCTTTCCCTTCCGAAGGACGGTACCCCTGACTGGGCAAGGGGGGAAGGGCGGGGCTGTTGGTGGGTGTTTTAAAGGGATTTTGAGATTTAATGGTGACATTTAGCCATTACTC